>JACEII010000156.1:283822-393843 GCA_014332785.1 Antheraea mylitta | reverse complement strand
CCTAACTGTAATAAAACAGGGCGATGATCCGAGTCGAGTTCGTGTATCTATACTAATATATAAAGCTGAAGAGTTTGTTTGTTTGTTTGTTTGTTTGTTTGTTTGTTTGTTTATTTGTTTGTTTGTTTGTTTGGTTGAACGCTACGATCTCAAGAACTACAGATCCGATTTAAAAGTTTCTTTTAGTGTTAGATAGCTCATTTATCGAGGATGGCTATAGGCTACATATCATCACGTTAAAACCAAACGGAGCTGAGCACTAATGAAGAATGTCTCAAAATCGGGCTACTTTGGAAGCTTCCGCTGCGTGTTAATGTCAGTATTATACGCGTTGCCATGGTAACGCGATAACATTCTATCGAAAATATTTTCATGGTTTATTTTGTGTTCCTACTCAAAAAGTTTGTTCTGCGTTAGTTTTGTTTTCAATTTTTAATTATACGTGGTACGTTTGTGTCGGAAATATTTGTAAAGTTTGTTTTGTGTTATTATTCAAATAGTTTAGTAGTAATAATATTCCTCCAATAAGACTGGCGAAGGAAGTGATCCATACTGCCAATTCTAAAGTTGACAATTTAGGTAATTGTTATGTATTCTTTAGCCAGTTTTCTTTTATGTCTAAGTTAATGAAAAGGTATAGGCGCTAAATTCTCTATATAATATTTCGTAAATTTTTATCTTCTTAATTTTCAAAACCAATTCATTTCACTTACGCACAATAAACAAACATTAAATTACATAAAACGCCGCCAATTTAATATAATATAGAGCCAAGTAACACAAAATTATGTATAAAATATAAAATCCACTGCATGACAGAATGAAATTCCGCCAAAAACTCCTCAAAAAGTTTATTGTACGTTAGTTTTGTTTCCAATTTTTGATTTGTGATATATTACGTATTATAAAAATAAAGTGTGTGTGTATGTAATATTAAAATAAATATTTTTTGGTGATTACATATATCTGTGGTGCTAAAAATATCAACATTTTTTTTTATTCTGTCTATATGTCTGTTTGTTTATTTGTTCCGAGTAATCTCCAAAATAGCTGGACCTATTTGAACGTTTTTTTTTTCTTAGAAATGATTACGCGATTGACCTAGCAAGGTCTTAACAGCTTCACCGGACTACAAGTAATATTTGAATGGGAATTTTACGGTCAAATCAGTAACTAATTAGCTGTTTTATTTTAAACTAGCGGGTTCAGCAGACGTTGCCTGCCCTGATAATAAGACAAACTATACCTAAACCTTGCCCAAGAAACATTTTATATATTAATGAAAACGACATGAAGATGCGTTTTGTAGTTTTTGATCTTATCGCGAACAGACATATAGATAGACGTGGAACAGGACTTTGTTTTACATAGTAGTGATGAACTGTTATCCGTTACTGTAGATGATGTGCGTGTCAAACTTACAAATATGTTTGAAAGAGTATTATTGTTATTTACACCCTAATAACACATTTTAATATTTTTTTAATAAATTCAAAAAACGCGTGCGGAGCCGCGGGTAACAGCTAGTGACTGATATGAGTCGTACAGAAAGCGCGACATTTTTTAACAGAGCTACATCTAAAACTGACGGTCGGCAGTGATCTTGATAGTGCGTGGGTTCCGGAGGGGCTATGACGTCAAATGCGAGAACCCCACCTAGTTCGTCGAGTATCCTCCCGTTACGAGAGGTACACGGACTGTTCCAGATGACGTTCCCGCAGTTGAGGTCCCCCGCTATAATAACAGAATTACCTAAATTAAATAGCGCCTGCAGATCGGATTTGAGCAATACTTTATTCGGTGGTAGGTACGCGGAGACAAGAATAATATCAGAGTGGCCCGTCATACCAACGCGGCATACTGACACTTCCATATGAGTAAGCGCGGGCGGATCTAAAAGCATGCAATACAACGAACGCCTGAAATAAATTAAGGTGCCACCCCCGCGGGCGACACGGTCGTTTATAACAATACAATAATTCGCGATTCTCGGATTACGCATACTCGGTTTAAGCATCGTTTCCTGGATGAGGAAAACGTCAATCTGTCTATCGCGTAAAAAGTCAGCTACTAGATCGCGCTGTGTCCGAAGGGATCTCGCGTTGAAAAACGAGAGGCAAAGACCGCGTGGTTTAATTTTATTAATTCCCGGGAATTTTAAAATTAATATTTAAGAGACTGTGATCGGGCGAGGCGCTGTATGGTGGCTCCGATAGCCGGAAAGCGCGCTAGGGCGGCGGTAAGTTGTACCCCGTGCTTCTCCTCTACTACGGCGTAGAAGGCGAGAACCTCCTGCATATCGTGCTCTATGAGTAGTTGCTCCATCCAGTCGAACTTATCCGAGAGAGATGAAGATGATGAAGCCTGAGTCGCCTTAGGTGGCGGCGCCAGAGGCCTTGAAGAGGCCTGAGGCTGAGGTCTGGGGGCCCAGAGGGCCATAGGGGCCCGCCCGGGTTGGGCCGCGCGCGGCACCGAGGGTGGCGAGCGCGGTGAGGTCGTGGGCGCGGGCGCTACCGGGGCGCGGGAGGCGCCCGTCAGGCCCGAGAAGGCCTCCACGGACATGAGAGGTGGAGGCGGAGGGCGGGCGGCGGCTACAGGCGCCCTGGGCGCCTGCCTCGCCTGGCGGGGGCGTTGTGTGCGCGGCGCGCGGGGACAACCGCGATAATTCGCGGGGTGACCCGCGTTACCGCAGAGCACACAGCTGGGAGGATCGGGAGTGCCAGGAGTGCGCTCGCACTCCTTCGTGGCGTGGTCTCCCAGGCACTTGACGCACCTGGGGCGAAGATGACAATTCTTCGCGGAGTGGCCATAACTCTGGCAGTTATGGCACTGCGAAGGAATGTGAGTCTTGCGTGGGGGCTCAACGGTAACCCCGTTGAGGCTACACACAGAGGTGAGAGAAAAAATGGCCTTGCCCTCCTGCGACCGGTCGAGGATGACAAGAACCATATTGTATGGAGCGCGAGTGCGTGGGTGGTACATACGATGTACCTCACGCACCGGGTAGTTTTTCTCCTTAAGGGAGAGGGTAACATCCTCGACCGAGATTTCGGCCGGGACACGGCGAAACACGACACGCAGAAGGCGCTCGTCCTCTAGAGCGTACGTAAAATACGCGAGTTTGGACTCCGTTAAAAAGCGAATTAACGCGCGGTGATCGTCCGACGTGGGACATTTAACTCGAATGCCCGCCGGCGTGCTAAGAGCATTCGTGTAGTTTATGTTACGAGTTTTTAGACTATTAGAAATTGAAGTCCATTTGGACTTGTCCTGTATCGTAACAGGAGGGGGCGGGCGCGGCTTCCTACCTGCGGACGGAGTGAGCGAGACGGAACTATTGTTATTGTTCGCGTTCGGCTTACGCGACGGTGTAGCCGAGGTCGACGGTACGCGAGCGCCATCTATATTGGCGATTTTTTGTGGGCCAACGGAACCCGAATCCGTCGGGCTGGCCGGACGACGCTTTTTATGTGAGACGGTTGTATACCCGTCTTTATCTAATTGCGCAGAAGGCGCGGGAATCGCGGTCGCGGTCGCGGTCGGCTTGGTGGACGCCGTTACGTCTAGCTCCATCTCGGAGCCGGTCTCCGAGCTGGAGCTCGAAATCGGGGCCTCAAGTAGGCCTTTATCGCACGCATCGAGAGGCGATTGCGGCGATAGAGTCGCGAAAGAGTTCGCGGTCGGGATATTAGGCGCGAAACGGCCCTCGGCGGCCTGCGACATAACATTGTTGTAAATTGAATTTACAATCTCCTGGTCTAAACCGCTCTCGAGGAGATTTATGCGAAAATAATCGGTTACAGCAAACGGATCCATCGCGGTGGATCGAGGAGAGGGAGGGGCCGCGAAACAACCTCCCTGCCTTAAGGGCAGGGGGGCACGCCAAACGGTAAGCTACGGGACTATATCGAGTGCGGACCAAGTGAACTGTTTAAAACCAAACAAAGCGAAAGCACAAAATAAATAAATGAGTGGGCGAGACAGAGGACCATGTATATGAATAAAATACTATAACATAAATAAATAATGGTTAAATAAATAGATAAATAGTAATAAATAGGTACTTACATAGGTACGTATATACGGGGGCACAGAAATAGATTACTTTATCACTGAATATATAAAAATTAACGAAATATTTGAGGAAATAAATAGATAATTAAACAAATAAATAATAGTTGGTTAGATATTTACGAATAAGGAATAGAAAAATGAGTATATAAATAAACGGGTAAATATACAAATAAGGGAATGTCTCACTCACTCAGGTAGATTTTGTACACTGTGCCACAGCTGTACTCAACTTAGCACTAAACAAAGCACAACGAAATCGAGAACAAAAGATCTCGAACAAAGGAGATATCGGACACGTGCGTTCGCTAGCCCGTCCAAAACCGGACTCAAGCTGTTAAGGCCTTACTAGGGCAATAGCGTGTTCTCCGGTGAATGAAAGCGAGGGCCATTATGTATACGGTTGTTTCCTAACAAGACGGGACCCGACGGCGGCGCTTCTGCTGCTGGACCAACCGCTGGGGCAGCACGATGAAGTCTATAGAGATCTCGTGCCGCCCTAACCGTAGCGGCTGACCTACACCGTTTGGTTTTAGTCCGTGCGAGTTGGACATAACCCACTCTTTCCCCCGTGACGGTGGCGTATCTATAAGGGATTTTCCCACGTAAAAAAAAGGACAATAATGTAGTCAGTTCGAAAAAAAAAAACACTGAAGGAACTTTTCAAATAGAACCAGTAGTTTCTGAGATTACCTCGTTCAACCAAACAAATCCTCCAGTTTTATATTACTATTGGTTCTGCCCGCGACTTCGTCCGCATGGAATAGTTCTTTTAGCATACATGGCGGAAGCTCACAGAAGAAAAAAGAACGATTTTGAAACATTGTTCATTGGCGCTCCGCTCCTCTTGATCCTAGTGTGATGATACAAAATCTATATAGCGTTCATCGACAAATGAGGTTTGAACTGAAAGAATTTTTAAAATCGGACCAAATAGTTCCTGAGATTAGCGCATCCAACCTACTAAACAAACAAATCCTGCAGCTTTATAATATTAATATAGATTACGACTCTTCTCTCGTCCTTAACTCCAGCTGTCATTCATAACTATTGAAAGAGTCAACCGATATTAATAAAACAAAAAATAAGTTACTCCTGAGGATATCTATGCTTTATGATTTAAAGCTAAGGTTTTATTATGAACTCAGTACTTTAGTAGTGATACAAACAGACATACAGACATTTTAAAAAATGATTGAAATGTATTCTATTACTTATACCTAGACACCTGTTACAATTTCTTTCACGAGAAAGATAATAATATAATAAAATTTCAAATTGTATTTTGAAATATGGAACTAAGAACTTGATTATTATAATATATATGTCGTAGGAATTTGAAAGCCAGAATATAAATTACCCGTGAAAAACATTAAAAAAATAGCAATAGATTTGTAAAGTTGATAATGATTTTTAGAAATGTCTGTCTGTCTGCTTGTTTGAACACGTATCACTACTACATTTTTTTTAAATGCCATATAGGAGGCAAACTGACAGGCAGGTCACTTGATGTTAAGTGATCACCGCCGTCCATAGACACTTGCAACTCCAGTGTAGTCACAAGTGCGTTGCCAGCCTGTGTTGGAGGATGGTGGGGGAAGGGAATAGGAGATGGGAAAGGTCAGCCTCCGGCATTCTCACTGACCGAACGAAACGCAACATTGCAAGCAGTATTACTTCACGTCGGCTTTCTATGAGAGGGTGGTACTATCCCGGCTGAGCCGACCCATTCAATCTGAAACCAATAATAGCTTCAGCGTGGCTCTACCACCTACTATCTAGTTCAGGAGGTGTGTCTTAAAAGAGAAAAAAACATTATCTTCTTCTATTTTATTTTTGGCAACCAATCTTCTAGTAGACTATGACTGCCATTATCGAGTGAGTAACGGTGTTACAAGTTTCTTGATATAATTTCAATGAACTAACAAGATGGTGGCCGTTTTGTTAGAACTTTCCGCAGTATTATTTCCCATCCACTTCACTTGTGCACAATATCCAAAGTATATTATGTAAAGCACCACCATCATTACACAATATAGACCTTTTTTTTTCGAAATGACTACGCTATTGACACAGCAAGGTCTTAACAGCTTCACTGGACTATTAAGGCGAGCGCTTAAGGCACTCAGCCGATTTTATTTTGGCAACCAGCTCAAGGGTGCACGGCACACCTCGGCTTGGCTGTTACCTGTTACATGCAAACTCGCGTCCTATCTTAGCTAACCTAGCTAACTATTCATATATGTTAGAGTTGTTGAGACGCATATGTGTACCAAGCATACACGCCTCAAAAACCCTTCCATATGTTTATTATCGGAAAATTATAGTTTTTTTCAGTTCGATATGGGAAAAAAATAATCTAGTAGACGATTTCACTGGCCGAACGACACGCAACAGTGCAAGCACTGTTACATCACATCGGTAATTTGTGAGACGGTAGTACTGCCCCGGACGAGCCGATCCATTCAAGCTGAAACTAGTAATATCTTCAGCGTGGCTCTACCACCAAGAAAGTACCGCGTTCATGATAAAACTTCACCAAGAAAATCGTAAAGTATATCTTTGAGTAATTTTTAGTTTTGGTTTCATTAAGATTATTATACTATCAAAAGTTATTGTAATTTTAGTGACGACGCGACCTAAGTACGCGTGAAAAGTTGATAAGTAAATCTAATACCTTTAAACGAGCAATTCTTATATATTTTTATATTTGTATATATTCAGGATCTCGGAAACGGCGCCAGTGATTTCCGTAAAACTTGGTATGTAGGTAGTTTCGGGGACGATAAATCGATCTAGGTAGATTTTACTCATAGACAACTTTTTTTAATTTAAATTTCAGGCAAATGACAAAATTAAACCTAGAATATAAAGGTAAATTTTGTCGATGCTGTCAAAACAAAAATACATCAGATGGAAATCAGTTGCTTCGAAAATCCGTGTAACCCCAGTTCGAATCCGAATGGCAGCAGATTATATATATATATATATTGTACAAAAAATGTAATACGCATTTTTCATTTAAAAATATTTTTTAAAAAATCGAGCCAGGCTCGGTCGTCCAGGTACTAAACTTAATAAGAGTATATTCAGATGATTGTTTGTATTAGTCACCATTTTTTTATATTAGATTCAACGCGGGCGGAGTCGCGGACATAGCTAGTAATTAATAAAAAGCGGAAAAAAGGTGCGGACAAAGAGTGCAGAATAAAAAACCCATCGTTATTATAAGCCGTAAAATAAATAAACCAGTCATTTCTGACTTTTGAAATAACACACGTTCAATTACAAATTTGTCCAGGAAAAGTCGGAATTATGGTCACCCTCACAGTTTCCATATTACGTAACGATAGAAATATGTTGTATTCCGGCACTAAACACCGGTCAGAGAGTAATTTCGTAATTGCCATGACATTCTCCACAACCGGGGTCGTACTCCAACGGTAATGGTTCGGGGGTCAAATGTTGGGGGGTGCTCTAGAAACTTTCACTATACTATTTACATACTGACGACGTTGCGAGTATGAACCAGAGAGTTTAGTTTCATTTAAAAATATATTGTCTATATGCTAATATTTATTTCGACATTCAAACGTGTTTGTACCGTAAACTATAGAATAAATAGAGAGAATAATAAATATATTATAGTCCGGTGAAGCTGTTAAGACCTTGTTGGGTCAATAGCGTAGTCATTTTGAAAAAAATAAAATAAATATATATTATTCTAGTATAATGAACAGTTGAAAATGTGGAATTAATTTGTGTTTGTGTGAGAAATTTAAAAATAATAATACGCATTTAGCAATATGAATAAAATCCTCCAGTCGTTTAAGAGAACTACTACAAACACACACCCACCAGTACTTTATATATAAAGGTTTAAACTACTAATATACTCATAAAATAAAAATTACACAAATAACTTCAGAACTATCGCTACTTTATACATAATTACATATGACCTTAACAAAATACAATGAATTTAATGATTTAAATAATAATATTCATTTAAAATTCATACCATTATAGCAAATTAAATTTATTAATAAATAAATATCAAAAACCAATAACGAAATGAATCCTTCACGGGACGCCTGGCAGATGTGAAACATCGATATTGTTTTGTATAAGTTATATGCCTAAAAGAACAGATTACGACAAGAATCAGCTATGGAATAACGAACAGATAAAACATTACAAATTTATTCTATAAAATAATGACTGTTTATTTACTTTATTACATAAATTTTCTTTTTTATTAAATACAAAATTTTAACTACGCGCAGGTGCGGTTTTTTCGGCGGTATTTATCAAAAACGCTAGGTTATCGGCGCGTGCCCCATAACACTAGTAGAACGATTGGCCGGCAAAACAATTTGAATCATATAATTACACGAATACGGTTACAAATATTTTTGAGTATTTCGTTAATAGTGTAAAGTTCGTGTTTAGCGTGGCCACGTCTCGCCCCACGAACAATCTGGTTTACCATCGCCAGAGATACTTCATATCAAAAACAGGACAATCGCCATTCACCATAGTCCTGGAATGATCCAAAATTTCAGAGAAGGAAATTGCCGCTAATTACATCATAACATAATGGACAGACTTTTTTAGTGCCCGTCTAGCTAACTTGAACCCTTGAGTTGTAAACCTGTCAATCAGTGTTGACAGAAATGTATATCAACAGCAGCATTCGTTCACCATTTCTTCTTTAGATTAAGCATGTTACTTAAGCCACAACGTCTTTTACTGTAAGCTACGATAGGTCTAGATCTTGGTACTATAAGCTTGGGTATAAGCTAAGGTGTTTAAAAAGTACTAAAATATCATATTTTTATGCGATTTAATTGAAATAATGTATCTGAAGCGAAAACTTCGTTAGGCGCGTTGAGCAGTATTTTTAGTGGGAGATAAATTTATAATTTCGCGTCATAACAAGCTACATAAGCATGACCGGCCGTATTGCACTTGCGTGGCTTGTGGCTGGCTAGCGACGCGTAGTATAAGGACCTGTGTACATGTAATATTGACACTGGTGGAGTTCCGATTCTGACTCGGCCGGGAACGGTTGTGTCCGCGCTCGGAGTGATATTTCGTGATTATTGTGATACAGTGTATACAGATAGCCTTTGCTATTACTTCGTGAGTGTTCGGCTTTCACCTTGAAGTGCCGATCCGGCTGACGTAGCGCATACGTGCACCGCACCTGCGTAACACCTGCGTTCTTTTTCCTGAAATTGAGTGAGACCCTTCCTTTGTATTTATTTATTGCTTTGTTTATTATATTATATTGGTACATTTATTTGTTTACTCATTAGTTTATATATTTATTTATGTAGTCCTTTATTCTTTTAGTCGTCATTTCTTTATAACTTTATTTATTTCAATTATTTATTTGTTTAGTTATCCACTTATTCATTTGTTCTATATCTATGCAAATTATTTACCTTGCCTGTCTAGCTAACGTATTTCCTATATTGCTGTCTTCTTCTTATTCATTTTAAACAGCTCTCTTGATCTGCACCCGGGATAGACCCGTAATTAGCCTGTTCGGCGTGCCCCCCTGCCCTTAAGGCAGGGAGGTTGGTTCGCGTTCCCACGAAATGGCCCTCTTATTTATGAAAACTCTCCGGAGGGACTTATTAGGGAATGGAGTTGACGAAAGCATCGTCGACGCCGTTCTCGCGCGTTACTGTGCCCCTTCCGAGAAGGACGTGCAATATGAAGCACGCGTACCAACCGCGAACTCGTACTCGCCACTATCCCCGGTAGACCCCGCTGATAGGGCTCCGATCGTCGCGATGAAGCTAGACGTCGCGACACCCACCGCTTCCTCGGCGTCCGGTCACGCCGCCGTGCCCGTAGTCGCGCTCTCGCCCTCGCCTTTATCCGCGATAGACATGACGGTTTCATAACCGTCTCAAAAACTAAAAATCGTCCCGCCCCCGCCACGTAAATCCGACTCGGACTCGGGCCCAATAGGTCCGCCAGTAAAGGTCCCGTGCCGCGGGCCCAATAGAATAGATGGCGCCCGGGTGCCTAACGCGACCGCGCAACACGCCAAAACAAAATTGAGCTCTGGCAGATCCATTACTCTCTCCGTCTCGCTCACTCCAACCGCGGCTAAGAAGCCTCGCCCACCCCCGCCGGTCACTATCTAGGATAAGGCGCGATGGATGTCAGTCTCCACCGCGCTGAGAACCTTATGCATTCAGTACACGTCAGCCCTCAACACCCAGGCAGGGATTCAGTTTAAGGTGACTAGCACCGATCACCATCGCAAGCTAACCGAGTACTTACGAGTACAAAAGTTAGCTTTTTTTACATACGCACTAGAGGAGGAACGTCTACTCCGAGAAGTCTTACGCCGTATGCCGGTCGAAATCTCAACAGACGACATACTAGCGTTCCTTAAGAACGAAAACTTCCCCGTCCGAGAAGTACACCGCATGTACCACCCGATCACTAAGTCCAAGTTCAACTTAGTGTTGGTCATTCTCGACCGCACTAAGGAGGGCAAGGAAATTTTTAATATCACGTCCGTGTGCGGTCTCGTGGACGTCACGGTAGAGCCCCCGCGCAAGTCTCACACGCCCTCGCAGTGCCACAACTACCAGGACTACGATCACATAGCTAGGAATTGCCATCTCCGTCCGAGATGCGTAAAGGTGCTTAGGAGATCACTCTACTAGGGAGTGCCCGCGTACCTCGACCTCAGCAGACCCTCCGAGTTGTGTTCTGTGCGGGAACGCGGGTCATCCCGCGAACTATCGCGGATGTCCCCGCGCCCCGCGTACGCAACGCCCTCGCCAAGCGAAGCAGTTGGTCAGAGCGCCTGTCGCCGCCACCCGCCCTCCACCTCCGCCTCCACCACTCATGTCAGTGGAGGCCTTCCCCGGCAGCGCACGCGCCCACCCCGCGTGCGACACCCTCTGTGCCGCACGCGCCCCAACCCGTGCGAGCCCCTCTGGCCCCCTGGGCCCACAAACCTCAGCCCCAAGTTCCTAAACCTCAGGCTCAGCCTCCGCAAGCAAAGCCTATTCAATACGACCGCCTCAGCACCTATTCTTTCGACGGCGTTGACTGGATAAGCCAGTTAATGGTCGTACACGACATAGCAGACGTCTTACCTTTTGCCGAGCTTCTCGTGACGAAGAGAAGTCAGGATATGCTCAGAGCGTACACGCGTTTCCCAGCCTTTGCTAGGACAATGAACGAGCTCGTCCGTGCTCATTACAACAAGTCGGTTTAACAATGTTCGCGACAACGAATAGGGTTAAACCGCGCGGTCTGTCTCTTGCATTTTTTAATGCTAGTAATCTCTCAACACAGCGCGATCTAGTAGCTGTCTTCTTGCGCGATAAACAAATAGATATTTTCCTCGTACAGGAAACATTATTAAAACCGAAAATGCATAGCCCGCGAATCGCGAATTATAATATAATTCGAAATGATCGTGTCACCCGCAGGGGTGGCACCGTAAACTACTTCAAATGCTCGTTATACTGCATGCCGATACATCCGCCCGCTCTAATCAATATGGAAGTGTCAGTGTGTAGACTAGGGATGACCGGTCATCCATCCATTATAATAGTGTCCGCGATCTCCCGCTGACTAAAGAATTATTAAAATCCAACTTAGAAGCGTTATTCGAATTAGGAGACTCCGTTATAATAGCGGGGGACGTCATCTGGAACAGTCCAACTACTTCTCGTAACCCCTCCGTCGGTTAAGGTGGCAGATTACGCGAAACTCGCTCGCTATTTCAAAGACAATCCTACGTCTCAAAGTTTAGACAGGATTCCGGACGTGTTGGTGTCAAAAACCGACGCGGACCTGGCTATCGATTCCCTGGTCGATTACCTTCAGACCGCCGTCAGGGAGATCTCGAAAGAGGTACAAGCGGTGAACGATCGCCGCTTTATACTCCCGGACGACGTGAAGGCATTGATCACGGAAAAGAACGCCGCGACCCGAGGTCACGACACTTACCCGTCCGCAGAGAATCGCGATCGCTTACGCTTACTGCGGAAGTTAGTTAAGAATCGAATCTCTGAGGTCCAGGCCGACAGGTGGGACGGTCTTCTGGAGGACATCCGGCCTTCCCACCTGGCATTCTGGAAGCTCACGCATACATTCAAGTCAGCCGAGACTATTCCGATGCCCACTCTCGAGAGAGGCCCCGGGTTGCCTCTCGCGTTTGACAGTATAGATAAGGCGGAGTGTCTCGCCGTGAGTCTAGAAAAACAATGCTCACCAAATACAGCAAAGACTGACCCATATTGGTTCGATCGAGTCTTCCATCGAGCGTACACTCGCGTCTCCGCCGGCGGATGCACTAATCCCAATAACTTTTGACGAAGTATCAGATGCCATCAAGCGTTTAAAGCTTAGGAAGTCCCAGGTCCCGATGGGATCAGGAACGAGGTATTGCGACTCCTTCCTGATCACATCATAGCTCTACTGGTCTGCATCTTCAATGCGGCCATGTCCCAGGGCCATTTTCCAGCCGCCTGGAAGAAAGCCATAGTGATAGGCATTCACAAGCCCGGCAAAAATGCTACGCTTCCCGATAGCTACCGCCCTATTAGTTTATTAGATACGCTAGGTAAGCTATACGAGCGGCTCCTTTTGAACACATCCATATCCGACTTAAATCTGCTACCGCCGGAGCAATTTGGTTTTCGCGCGGAACACTCTATTACAAACAAAGTGCACCGCCTCACGGAGTACATTCTAGCTAGGTTCAACGATGATCCCGATCGCAACCCGACACCGATTAAAGCTAACCCGAAACGCTCAATAGCTGTCTTTTTCGATATCGCCAAGGCCTTCGACAAGGTCCGGCACGAAGGGCTCATCTATAAATTATGTCAATCTCGTATTCCGGATAAGCTAGTTCATATAATCCGCGATTATCTATCAAATAGGACTTCCGCTATAGAGTGGAAATCACCACCCCACCCGATACGTTCAGGTGTGCCACAAAGCTCCATTCTCGCGCCCACACTTTACAGTCTGTTCGACAGTGACCTACCTCAGCCCCCAGGAGTAGAGCCAGGTTGTTATGCTGACGATACCGTCATCTACGCTTCCGGATGGTTTCCGATACGACTTAGGAAACGCGTCGCAGAGGCCGTTAGCACACTCGGTGACTGGTTTCTGCGATGGCGTATAGAGGTCTACCCCGAAAAAAGTGCCGCAATACTTTTTGATTCTAAATACCGCGATTACGAGCGTAAACTCAAACCTATCACTTTATACGACACCGACATTCCGTGGACCAAGCAGGATAAATATCTCGGAGTTACGCTATACAGACCGCACTCATTTAAACAACACACAACGCGAGTACGTAACAAAGCCGTCATGGTCGCGGCTCGCCTACATTCGTTAGTTTGCCACAAGAGCAAAATGTCCCTCAGACACAAGCTCACACTGTAAAAAACCTGCATCCCTCTAGTTCTAACATATAGCTGTCCCGTTTTCGCACATATGTGAATATAACTTTAAAAAATTACAAGTAATTCAAGACCGTTTCCTACGTAAGGCAACCGGCGCCCCCTGGTACGTCCGCAACGAGGATCTCCACAGAGACCTGGAGATGCTCTCTATCTAGGCGTAAGTAAAATCACTCACGATTAGCTATTTTGAAAAAGTCGCGAACCATCCCAGCCCGTTAGTGGTATCCGCCGCGGATTATGAACTCGTACCGAACGCTGCGCGTTTTAAAAGACGTCCGCGACATATTTTTATCGATCCTCCCGACGAAATTACGACAGCGAACGATCAATATCAGCCTGTCTCTCGAAACAGAGCGTGTTCACGCCCAAACCCACGAAACTACAGATCACGCCGCCGTGGTCTGGGGGTTAATTTTGCTCCCGCACACCAGATTAGGCCCCCCTCGGCAGCGACTCAAGCCTAGGTCCGATCCCTCAGCAGGGAGCCCTTGAGTACGCTGCTAGCGTGATACAGTGTAACACAAAAACTTACATCACTGCTACAACACTACACTATCACGTCCACACACGTGCACGCCCACACGCTTACACATGAAAGTGGATCGGTTTTATTGTTTTCCCTTATCGAACTGAAAAAACTCTAATTTTCCGATAATAAATACATGGAGGAGTTGTTAAGGCGTTTATGCTTGGTAGTCATATACGTCTCAACAACTCATACATATATAAATAGTTAGCTAGGTTAACTAAGATAGGACGCGATTTTACATGCATAACAGGCAACAGCCAAACCGAGGTGTGCCGCGCACCCTTGAGCTAGTTGTCAAAAATAAAATCGGCTGAGTGCCTTAAGCGCTCGCCTTAGTAGTTCGGTGAAGCTGTTAAGACCTTGCTGGGTCAATAGCGTAGTCAGTTCGAAAAAAAAATATAGACACTTTGCAGACCATCATACGTTTTATTGAGATAGAGTTTATTAGAATGTATATATATTATTGTTCCGAGAGCAATGTAGATATGAAAACCATACTAATGTTAATAATTTCGATAAACTAATCCTGAAATTTAAATACTTATCATCACACTATATGTAGCATGCGCACCGCCGAAATGCCTTTAGGTGGTTTCCTGCTACCCTGGGAGACCCCGGAGGGTCTTCGAGAGCTCAAATGTTTTCGTTCAGATCCAGCTAACAACAGTAAAGATATAATGCACGTACCTCGTGATATTCTTTATGTTGCAGCTGACCGCTGAGCTTCCACGGATGTGTCTTTAGATTCTTATGATATTTACGATGTTGATGATTGATTTGATTGTTGTTCCGATATTATTGCTGATTGATATATGAATCCCGATTTTTCGATAAGAAATAACAATCACACTGCTTGACACCCTTTTTCTTTCTTTTGTTTTATTTGTTGACGTTCCCGTGCACGACGACCAAAAAGTTGGCGTCTCGATACAGTTTTAACTAGATCTGAACGTCAACCGTAGACTTGTACAAAAAGGATTTTATTGTATACATGGTAACGATACACTATAATTTATATGAAAATTGGAAAGAGAAGACATTTCATTCACTGTTTTGAGTTTTGACTTCTGTTGACAGTCCTGATGACTGTCTCAACTTTTTTTATTATTTATTTTAATATTAGTTTGCCAAAATAACTGCACCGTACCTGATGAAATGTAGGATACAGTACAAAATAATGAAGACTGACGGTGTTAAATAGCAAGGGCAGTCGTCGATACCACGCTGACCTGTAAAAGTGCCACATCCCGCCTTGTTTAGTAGTATCAGGGGGTCACGACTCCGAAAGCCCTGAATACACACCTGTAACTGTATCGAATGAACCAAAACATTTAAGCAGCGGTTTCGTATTACACAATGAAGATTTGACCAACCAAATTACTATTTATGATGCGGAAATTCGTATCCAACTTGTAACTCTTTGCCGGTGTAATTTTGTGAACTTTGATAGATATTTGGCGAAATGTTTTTATTGAAATAAAAACAAATCAGATCCAAAATACTTTATAGAATTTAGGTCTTAAGAAGGCACTTATGAAAGTCAAAACTATAACCGGTTTGTAAAACAACTCAGTCACCGAGAAAAACCGACAGGAAACTCGATGTTTTATCTTTTTACAGAATAAAAAAAAAAATCTTTTTCCAGAGATCGCCATCTTACACATATTGATCCACTCTATAATAGTCTTTTGACACCACAACCCGCTTGACATGGCGGTTAAACTCACAATCCGGCAAATCAGTAATATTATTTGGGACTTTGTTGTTAAACGTGAAAAAACTGTCTGAAACATGGGATGATCAGTTTGTCACGGTTTCTAGTATAAATCATGCTGGTCTTTTTGCAGGCATACATAAATTATCAAGAATGTATTAAGAGGCTAGAATTAAAAGACGACTATTTAACCTAAGGGGCATTGCACACATGGAAAAATATATACCGTCTTCTTTATATAATCTTGAAAATGTAAGCACGAAAAACAAAAAAAGTTGTGTGTACTTACGCGGTAGAAGTGAAACTTAGTATTCTGATTCAATTTCTATAGAGAATGAAATGAATACACCATGGAGAAATAAATAGTCCGGTGAAGCTGCTAAGACCTTGCTAGGTCAATAACGTAGTTAGTTCGAGAAAAAAAACCATGGAAATATATCCCAATATATATTAGCTGTGCCCGCGACTACGTCCGCGTGAAATTTAAATTATAAAAACAGTAATTGTATGTTAAAATCTGATTTCAGATTAGTATTAGATTTCTTCAAAATGCGGTCAGGTGTTATTGGATAAATGTCTTCTCTTCTGTGTGTTCTTATAAGTAAGGTTTACATATATACGAAAGTGTTATATATGTAACTCATGTTCTATATATGTTACTAGCCTCTACCCGCGACTTCGTTCCCGCGGAATAGATACACTAACCCTAACACTAACACGCTGCTGCGTGCAGTTCTCAAAAGGAAAAAACATCCCGATTTTGAAACATTTTTCACCTGTTCTCCGCTCCTATTGATCTTAGCGTAATGATATATAGCCTATAACCATTCTCGATCGATGAGTTATATAACACCGGACCAGTAGTTCCTGAGATTACCCCCTACAACGCCAAGACATCACAAACTCACAAACTTTACCTCTTTATAATATTATAGTATATAGTATAGATATCGGTATATAAACTGTCACCATACCAAATTTCGTCAAAATCCGTCTAGTAGTTTTTGCGTGAATCCCGTACAAACGAAAGACAAACAGAACGACCGGCAGACAGACAAAAATTTTAAGAACCTTGGCAATATGTTCTGTCACTTATGGTAAACCCCGCTAGAGTATTTTTTTCTATAAAATATTTAATGTACAGAATTCGTTCCGTTACGCCTTTATTATATGTATATAAATTAACAATGTCACTACGGTTTAATAGTAAAAAGTGTGTGTACTTATGTACACGCGTTAGAAGTTATACTTCTTTGGCGTAACAATATAAAAATGTTTTCAAAATTTTTATCTTTCACCTTATTCTACGTTTGTAGAAAAAACGACACTAACAATAAAAAAAGGTATTTTATACATTGAAAGTTTTAATACAAAGAAACACAAAGAAACAAAATGTTGACTATAGCTAACTTCAGGGTGTCGGTTTTTCGTGACGGTTTGCGCGCGAATCGTAATAACTTCGGGGTGTCGGTTAATCGTGACGGCGTGCGCGCGCATCGTAAAATTTACTCTCATCATTTTTCCCAACCCCCCCATAGAAGTATAACTTCAAAAATGTGCTATAGATATCAATGTATTTTTTTTACTTTATTTTTAGCTATCAATCTTTCAGATTATTACTGCCATTGTCGCGTAGTCAATAATATTACAAGCGTCGTTCGATCACTTCAATATTAAGCGTCGTGTGAATCAATATTCTAACAAGATGGTGGATCCCTTGTCAGAACCTTCCAGGGAGTTTTTGTGGCATCTTAGAAATTCATGCTCCGTGGTATTATTTTCCATTCACTTATGCACAATAACTATATTACGTAAAACACCATCAAATTTACACAATATAGAGTCAAGTCATGATAGACTAAAATCCCGTGAAAAACTCCAATATCAATGTTTCCTTCTCTCTCTTTGTTTATATTTCGAATATATTAGGAATACACTATCTCATTCTCTCACAGCCTAAAACCTATATATATGTTTATAGCTATCTCTTTCTAAATCCAATTCAAAATTCGAAAGAGTATTCACTTGAAGAATGAGCAAAACCGCTCATCTCGGTAGATGACACCATCAAGAGATGGTACAGAATGTTGTCGATTGCGTCACCTGTGTCGTAACGCGTTCTTTTTGTTTGAAACAAACGAGTTTCTCTCGAATTGTCACTTTTACTTCGAAGTATTCATCTTATTTTCATTTTTAAATTAGTAGTACCTAACCGACGTGACTAACGACGCGGTTAGTAGGTTCATCCATCGGACCGTGGACACTCCGGCGTGGTATATTGTAGATTATAACCTAAAGATGACCATAAAGGATCAAAATAAAAGCGCGATAATGAGCAATAAGGTTATAAAAAATCCGTCCTAAAATAATTAATAATTAGAATGTTTCAAATCGGACCAATAATTCCTGAGATTACCCCCTACAACATCACAAATTCACAAACTTTACCTCTTTATAATATTATAGTATATATAGTAATGATTTTTTTAATGAGAACGTTGTTGACATGAAAAGGTCTTTACAGCTTCACCGAACTATTGAGGCCAGCGCTGAAGGCACTCAGCCGATTTGGAATGCGACTAACTCAAGGCACGGTACACCTCGGCTTGGGCTGTCGCCTGTTTTGTGCAAAAATCGCGACCTATCTGAACTAACCTAAGCTAAGCTACCTAGTTATACGTATATGAGTTATTGAAACATGCATGCACACCAAGCATACGTGCTTCAACAACTCCTATATGTATTTTGTGTCGGAAAAATTCCTCTGAACTATATAAGATAGGGAAAAATAAGGGTAAAACTCTTGTCTTATTTTTTTAAAGAGAAACAGCGTTTAAGCGTGTAGGCATGCACGTGTGTATAGGTGATGTGTGTGATGTTGTAGCAGTGATGTAAGGTTTTGTGTCACTATATCGCGTGAGCAGCGTACTCAAGAGCTCCACGCCGAGGGAACGGACCTAGGCTTGAGGCGCTGCCGAGGGGGGCCTAATCTGTTAGCTGCCGAGGAGGACCTAATCTGGTGAAATTAATTAAAAATACACCTAATAGTTGCTCACGAAAGCAAAAAAAAGTGCCGACCAAGAGTCCGCAAAATAGAGCTTCTCTGTACTCGTTAACCCAATAACTGCATTGTTGCTACTAAATATAATTAAGCTGGACTTATTCACTTTCTCTCTTATTTTATTGTCATGTTAAAAAACTATCCAGCTGTCAGTTTATTCTTAGGCAGTGTATTCTCAGTTTGAAAGTGCATAAAACAAATCTTTATTACAACGCAAAACTCTTTTATATATAACCTCATTCTCATTTTAGTTTTAATCCCGATATGTTGTGCCTAAAGGTCATAGGACACGCACGAATGGGCACCTCTTGCGCCTCGATACGACCCTTAGATAAGCATTACGATTTAGGGCACGAGCGGCGCGGAAAGCGATTTAATATCACTTCATAAACATTGTTGAAATCGTGTTTGACGATATCAATAACGGTTGCGGGTTGAATGAGGCTTACTTCAAACGAGTTTATTTTATACTAGACTCTGCCCGCGACTTCGTTTGTGTGGAATAGATACACTAACACGCAGCAGTTCTCGAAAGAAAAAAATATCCCGATTTTGAAACATTTTTCATCTGTGCTCCGCTCCTATTGGTCTTAGCGTGATGGTATATAGCCTATAACCATTCTCGATGAAGGAGCTATATAATATTGAAATCATTATTCAAATCGGACCAATAGTTCCTGAGATTACCTCCTACAACGTCACAACATCACAACGTCACAAACTTTACCTCTTTATAATATCAGTATAGATTAGGAATTTTTCACACTTTGTTGAAGTGAAACTTCTAATGCGACTTCCAACAAGGTTGAGTTAAACGTTTAACGCAACCATGGAAGGGGTATGAAAGCACTGTTGCGTTAAACGTTCAACGCTCCTGGGGAGGGGGAATAGAAAAAGACAGAGCGAGAATGAATGCGTAGCACTCGACGCATGCGCGTAGTATATCATCGATTTCTACCCCTTCCTATTTTCAATTCCACATTATTAAGTTTCATTTCTTCCGCGTGGAGGGACTCCACGCACTGTTTTTTTTTTTAGTTAATTCCTTTTTATATTTTATATCGGTTTGTTATTATTTTCCTATATCTGTACGTTAATCTCGCGATTTATTCATAACAACATATCGTTAAAAATGCTGAGGCCAAATTTAAATACAGCTGGTTTATTCAATCGACATATCTCGTATCAAATTTCAAGCAATGATGGCTGGAAGTAACGTTATTTATGCCAGTTTCAATTTCAATGGTGGTAGGATTCTTGCTAAGCTCGTTATGATGATAAATGACGATGATGTGCCGACATGGTAAACCCGCGAATCCTAGAGGGATTGCTTCTCAAACACAGCTGTTGTTAATATCAATAGATGCTTGGCGACAGATTTGCAACTTAAGAGTGGTAGCCAACGGGTTTGGAAAAAGCCCTAGACATCATGGTATGCTTTCCTTGTGATGTTTTCTATTATTATAAGCTTCAGCTCCTTCGCAAGGATTCGAACCTGCGTCCATCGACGGAAAGTCGAACACGCTTACCACTAAGCCATTATTACTTTAACTATACTGCTTACCCTAATATGGACATTATATAATCATAGATGAATATATATTGTCAGCTTATAGTAAAAAACCCGCTCCTCTTATGACTATAGCCGCGTGTTGTGATTAACCACGCGTGATATTCACACAGCCCTGTACACAAACGCTCAGTTCAACAGCGTGTGCCGCCCCGGGAGCTCCGGGTTTAATCGCCAAGCTCTCTCGGTATGTTTATTTTTATAAGTTTTAACTTTTGAGCATAATGTGGTCTAAAACTGTAACACACCAATACTAGACGGACTGGCTGTGAAGCTGTCAGAATTACTAAAATTATAAATACGAATATATATGTGTTTATTACGCTTCCACGCCTCAAGTACTAAGCACTTAGGTCTTACTTTTATACTACCTAGAGCCACGCTAAAGCTACTACTGACTTCAGCATGAATAGGTCGTCCGGGGTAGTACCACCCTCTCATAGAAAAACGACGTGAAGTAGAGTGAGAGCGCCGGAGGCCTACCTCTCCTCTTCCCTTCCCCTCTCCTCTTCCTCTCTTCCCCAGCAGGTGACACCCATTAGGTGACCCACCTGTTCATTTGCCTACTATGATATAAAAAAAAAACTAAGTAAGGTCGTCACAACATGTTGTTTTCTTCCACTCTCACCTGTCAAATGTCGTCTCAATATTCACAATTTTTACACACATATTATTTTTCATACAATCCATCCATACATTTTTCTATCTTCCTCTACTCTTTTATCCACCTTCATACTGAAAAGTTTCGTAGTTATATGACTTTCATCTCTTATAATATACCCGTGCTAAACTATTACTTCCCGGCTTCTCTATCATCCTATAATATGCCCGTACCATGCTAACCTATTACTTACTCCTCGATTTCTCTATCAGTAGCGATATCTTCAAACTTCCTCTGACATACCCATTCCTAATCTTATCCCAACTAGCTGTGGCTGCGACTCCGTACGCGTGGAATTTAATGTAAAAAAACATCTGAGTGTACTTAGTTCAGTTACTTTTCTCTCGTACTTAAGTCGCGTCGTTATTAAAATTACAATAACTTTTGATAGAGTGAACCGATTTTAATGAAACCAACACTAAATGTTACTCGAGGATATGCTTTATGGTTCTGATGTATTATCATGAACGTAGAACTCCAGCAGTAATGCATGTTCATACAAACAGACAGACAGACTAGTTCCAAGCCATCAGCAAAAATTCTTGTTCACAAAAATAAGTAACACACAGACACATTAGATTTACATTTTTATTATTTGTATAGATGAATTTTGTATTTATGTATGATTTTCTTTTCGATTTCTCATATAAAAAACATATAATTCATTTTATAACCTCGCAGCGCCTATGATTATTTTTTAAAAAGCCAACTTCCTTAGGTACGTCACGGTATTTGGTAGGAGAAAACTCATGGTTTGGCGTCAGCGAATTACTAGTAAAGCGTGTCCGACATGCTCGTGGCGTATCGGGCTTGCGTTAGTCATTATAGTTTTGGGGTGTAAGGGGTGTCGAATAACATCATAAGACTTGAGACACCCAAGCCAACCTCACCTGAACGTGGTGCACCCTGCAGAATAACGAACGAGGCAATGGCGCAAGCGGGGTGGTAGGGTTTTACAGCCCGACTGGGTCGCAACCACCATGTATATGGCGAAAAAGCCCGTAATAGTGATTCGCTTCTACGGGTCGCGTTTCGGGATCAGCCTGTGCATATCCAGCTTTTTACAGGCCGGCATGATAGTGGCGACTGGCGATGGATAGTGTGTCAATCGGTGGTCGCTATTATTTTTGGATTGTACTATGTTTACCATCAGGCATAGTGCAGTCACTTTGTCGTGCTACAATAAAAAAAAAAGTCATGGTTAGTACAGCGGCCTGTGTATACGTTCATATATATATATATATATACGTTTGTATACGTTTGATTGTTTAATAGACTTTATAAAAATGTATATAATTATTGTTCCGAGTGACAATTGATGTGAAAACCACACTTTTTTTTTAAAGTGGAGAATGCCCACCCTCCTGGGAGAGAGGGTGGGTTATGTCCGATTTGCATGGACTAAAGTCCCACGGTGTACCGACAGACCGTGTTGTTGGGGCGGCAAGGGATAGAACAAGCTAATCAACCTAGTAGAGCCACCCCAACGGTCCGCCCGGCGGAAGGTGGCCGCCGGGCTCCTACCTTTAGAGAGGCAGACTGGGTACAAACCAGCTACTTCCCCTCGTCCGCCGGACCTGTGCAATGAAGGGATAAGCCTCCCGGCTGCATCCCCTCAGGTCCGGCTACAGTGGCGGGAGGAGCTGGGCAAAGCGCCGCCACCTCCCGCCTGCCCTCCGTTGGCGGAGGGGGCCACTTAGAGGATCTGCCTCGCGGGCACTCTCCGCCGCCTCCTTTTGCTAGATGACCTCCTCGCAAAAGGAGGCCACTGCTCGCCACGCCTGTTCGCTGCCGAGCATGGCCGAAACCACACCCGGCAGCGTTAAATTCCCTCCCACCACCGCCGGCAGAGTGCGGCGTTTTCTCTCCCACGCAACACACTCAGAGAGAGTATGCTGCGCGGTGTCTACTTCTGCGTCGCACTCATGACAGGCGGTGGTCGGCTCCCTGCGAGCAATCCGGTGCAGGTACCACCCGAAACAACCATGTCCGGTCAGTACCTGCACCAGCCTAAATGTCAGGGAGCCCCACTCTCTACCAATCCACTCCCGCAGGACCGGGCGGACGGCGTCAACGGTGTACATCCCGAAGTGTGCGTCCGCCAGGTCCTGCCTCCACCTCTCAATTGCCCCCTTCCTGTACTCCCACCTCTTGGCCTCTATTTCCCTGGGAGCCGGAGGCTCCCCACTACGCTTCCTCGCCGCCGTAAATTGATACACCGCGGCGAGAACTCCTGCCTCCAGTTCCCAGCGCAGGGAGCCGGCGAGCGTAAAGGTCGCTGCCGAGGACACCGTACGGTACGCCCGGATCACCCTCAGTGTCACCGCGTTAGCCCACACCGGTGCCCTGTACGCGGTCATCGTCCGTACAACTCCCATATAGAGTCGACGGCACCCGGTACCCGGTCCCCCTATATTGGGGAGCAAACGGCCGAGTGCTGCCGCCGCTCCTGCAATTCACGGTCCGAGCCCCGCAAAGTGAAGCTCAAAACGCCAGCGTCCGTCCAGGATGAGGCCCAAGTATTTCATTTGGGCCCCCACCCTAATCCGGGCGCCCTCCACCATTATGTGGGCCCCAGGTGGTGGCCCCCGCCGAGGCCCATGGAAAAGTATGGCCTCGGTCTTCTCGAAGGCCACCCTGAGGCCCAACCTCCTTATGCGCCTGACCACGAGGGTTGTGGCCATCGTGTCCAGGCTCTCGACCTCCCTCCATTCCTCCCCCCGGGCTACGACTAGGGTGTCGTCCGCGTAACAGATTAGGCGTGCTCCATATGGATGCACACTGCGGAGCACCCAGGCGTAGCCCATGTTCCACAGGAGTGGCCCCAAAACCGACCCCTGTAGAACTCCTCTACCTGTCGCCCGCCGGATCATCCGCCCGTCGCCATACACGTAGGCGACCTCCCTACCATCTAGGTACGCCTCTAACAGCCGCCGCAAATACGGTGGAACTCCCTGTTCGGAAGCCGAACTGCGTGTCTGACAAATTCGGCCCTACTCCTTCCAGGTGCTGAACGACTCGGAAAGACCCTCTCCAACGCCTTCCCGACGTCGTCCAGCAGGACGAGGGGCTGATAACCGGACTCGCAGTCCGAAGGGCGGCCCTCCTTCGCCATAAGGCAGAGCCGCCCGAGCTTCCAGGACTTCGAGAACTGACCGACCACCATGCGCCGGTCAAACAGCTCCCGAAACCACTCCCCCAGATGACCCATCGCAAGGCCAAGCACCCGACCCGGGACCCCTTCATGGCCGGGTGCTCTCCGCCGGTTGAGGAGACGTTCAACAGCCCTCCCCATTTCCTTCTCCGTGATTGGGGGAGGGCCACCAGACACCTCCTCAACTTCCACCCGAGACGGGGGCATGGGAGGAGCTGACATCAGCAGAGGGTCGGGGAACAACTCTCCCACGACTCTCGCCACCACCTCCGGCTGGAGGGTCTCCGTCACCGGGTGCCCCCGGGATCGCAACTTCTTGCGTACAATAAATTCTAAAATTTAAATTTTGTCATTCATACATTAATATGAAAATTCAAAAGAACACATTTACTTCATTGTTTTAATTTTTTACATCTGTCCACAGTCCTTATGAGACTACCTTAAGTTTTTTTTTTTAATTTGAATATTATAACTCATCAGTTTGAAATCTTTAGCTAGCGTCTCTGTAGCCATTTTGCAACTCCGTCACACTACATTACACTCGGGCCGCTGATCAAAGATACTCGCTCCACATTTATAAATATAGCAGGGATGGAATATAACTAAGCAGCTTGATATAGAGGGTAGACAGAAATAGTATCTTATTGCTATAACCTATATTTTTATTAATTATAGAAGTTACGGATATTAGTCCTGTAAGCCTTATTTATACTTTAGTTTTCATTAATGGCGAATGGTGGAAATCTGAAAAAATTACGAAGAAAAAAGGTCTTACCTAAAAGAATATTATCAGCTGTTCACTACCGTCAGTAAAGTAAAAAAGGACGTAGTATAAATAAAATAGTTAATTTAGAGGTAGTCCTATCTCGCTTCCTCGTTTAAAATATGTATATTCTAACACCTTCATAAGCCGGTGGCCAGAGAGTTATAAACTGTCAGAAGTTATTGTTCACTCGTAGAACGAGATAGATATTTTCGCTTCCTAGGCTGTAACGTAGTAATATGGTAACGTACAAGCTGACGGGTTGGAGGCTCATATCTTTAAATTACACTTAATGCCTAGATTTTCCTATCTTTGACTTGTTGCAATAAAATAAATGTTAAGGCGTCAAATACATTTCGATCATTTCAATTTCGCCTACATATGTCACTAAGTAACTAATTTTATAACTAAAAATAACTAACGTTATATACCAAATTCTTAAAGAATAGACGATGTGAGTCGAGTTGTATGAACTCTTCACAATTGTTTTGATTTACATATATATGATTTTGATAATGATTGAAGGAACAATATTTTTTTTATAGTATGGAGGCAAACGACCAGGCGGACATCAGCAATATCAGAGGAGTCGCAAGTGCGTTGCCAGCCTATCATTTAGAGAAATGGAGGGAGAAAGGGGATTAATAGAGAGGGGAAGCGGAAGTGAGCCTCCAGCGTTCTCACTGACCGAACGAAACGTAACAATGCAAGCACTATTACTTCACGTCGGTTTTCTGTGACGGGGTGGAAGTACCGATATGACCCATTCATGCTAAACCATAATTTCTTCAGTGTGACTCTATGACCTAAAAATGCATGTATATAGAGTGCACGCTATGGATATGGTAGGGTCAAAGGTCATTCATCGATTTTCCTTTCAACAATAATGTTCTGTAAAAAGCCCAGTTATAGACATATATATTTGAGGTCGGGGTCACCAATTTACCAGGTTAGGTTCAGTTTAACTAGTCATCAGTGTACGTGTAAAGCAACTTATAATGTATTTTCGTTTGCATACACGTCTACAACTGCACTGACTGTTGACACATTATTGTGAAACGGAAGAACTATGAGTGGCCTTTGACCCCTACATACTCATAGCATGTACTATGGAGATTATATCCAGAACTATTTAAATATATTTCGTCGTTAGAGATGCAGAGGAACGATCGCTGGCCGGAGGACTATGACCCCGAGGGTCAGAGAAGCAAACCGACTTCAAGGAGGAACTCCTTCTCGAGGAGGAACAGCGCTCGGGCGGACATGCGCAAATCTCCCCTCAACACGGCACCAAACTCGTGTAATACCACTCCAAAGAAAGTTGCCAAGGCGCAGAATTTGGAATTCATCGTTACCGGCAAACAGATTGTTAGAAGGTAAAATAAAGAGACCATATAATGTCTGAATGCACAAGTAACCTAACCCAAAGGCTAGCACGAGAATAAAATGAATGGCTCATTAAGATCTGGGGGTTTATGTAATGCCATTCTTGTTTTTCCGACATTCGAGGAAGCAAGAATGCTTTACAGGCCGGTTATGGGTGGAATGAAGAACTGGTAAATTATTGATTGTGTATATTTTGTTGCTTTTTGGTTTTTTTTTTGCAGTTTCAAACTCCATTAATAAATAAAGACTTAGAAAAATAGATTTACTCATCTTAAATATATACAAATCCAGTGTCATTATGTTTGTCCACAATGAACTCTGTAACAACTCAAGAGTTCTTTATCAAAGTTGGCATTTATGTATAACTAGCTGACCCGTGCAACTTCGTTTGCACCAAATTGGTTATTACTGGTTTCCATTGTATTTTTAAACGCGAAAAATTTAATAAAACTGATACCCGATTGCAGCCACAACTACCGTTTCCAATTGTGAATCCAAACTATCCACGGATTCACTGAAACATATACCCAGATTACATGTATTTTTTTTTTAATAAGCCTAGTACCCGTTCGTAGCACCATCAAACACTCCATTGTTTGTAGTCCGGTAAAGCTGTTAAGACCTTGCTCGGTCAATAGCGTAGTCATTTCGAACGAAAAAAACATCTACCAGGATCAATTAAGATGAAAACTAACACACATAAAACTAAATAAACATCTCTACCACTTACTTTATCATAACTATTCTCAACTTGTATTAAAACCTTTTTATACTCCATTGTATTAAAGAAAAATATATGAACACCGTATCGAAGCGTCAATCATCGCGCCGAAGCGTCGTCAACTGTCACTTGCTTGAAACTATTGTCTAAGAGTTATAAACTGTTTCGAATACGTATTTTAAATATATTTCCAACATATTTTTATAAATAATCTCTGTACCACTCACAACATAGTACCTATCACCTTTTGGTAATTTATCCATGTTGATATGTTTCTATTATAGATTATTCTAAATTGTTACACTAAATATTTGGCATTAAATTTATATCGTGTATTTGTCACACTTGATATTGGCGAAAATACCTACATAGGCAGATGCTATACCGGAAAGAATCAATCAAGCCAGTTTTATATATTATATTCATCCGAACAACGGGCTACTTGGCCGCCGGTAAGAGTTGCGTTTATTTGTGTATATCGTACCTTTACAGACAAAAATATGGATTCTAAAACTTTAGGATGTATTTTTTCACTAACTTTGAAACGCTATTAAAATGGAATTATTATTGAAAGACATTTATGGTATTGACAATAATGTGCTTGATGCTATTTTTTGGAAATAAAAAGAAAAGTAATCTTAATCCATGTTAGAATAGCAGTAATTTTATTATTATTATATATAGATATAAATAAGTACAAATTTCATCTTTCACACAAATTCAGTTATTAACTCAATATTTAGACCGATTTATTGCTTTTATTGCTATAAAAATAATATGTGTATAGAATATAGCTATAGGTATAATTTAGTGCAGTACTACTGGCTGCACGATAAAGATAGCGATAATTGTGGCAGCGTATGTTATCGACGCATTTTTTTTTTTTTCGAAATGTATACGCTGTTGACCTGGAATGGTCTTTAAAGCTTCATCGAACTATTGAGTCGAGCGCTGAAAGCACTCAACCGACTTGAGATGTTTGAGCGACCAACTCAAGTGTGCACGGCACACCTCGGCTTGCGCTGTTGCCTGTTTTGTGCAAAAATTTCGTCCTATCTGAGCTAACTTAAGCTAATCTATCTAGATATACGTATATAAGTTATTGAAACATGCATGTGTACCGGGCATGTGTGCCTCAACAACTCCTGTATGTATTTTGTATCGGAAAAATTTCTCTTAACTATATAAGATAGAATAGAATGTAGAAAAATAAGGGTAGAACTCTTTGTCGTCTATTTCTCTGAAAAAGAAAAACAGCGTGTAGGCGTGCACGTGTGTATAGGTGATGTGTGTGATGTTGTAGCATTGATGTAAAGTTTTGTGGCACTGTATCGCGTGAGCAGAGTACTCAAGGGCTCCTCGCCGAGGGAACGGACTTAGGTTTGAGCCGTTGCCAAGCGGGGCCTAATCTGGTGTGCGGGAGCGAAATTTATCCCCAGACCACGACGGCGTGATCTGTGGTTATGCGGGCGTGGGCGCGAACACGCTTTGTTTGAAGAGATAGGCTGGTACTGATCTTTCGCTGACGTGATTGAATCAGGAGGGTCGGTAAAATGTGTCGCAGTAGTCTTTTGTACTGCGCAGCGTTGGGTACGGGTTCATAGTTCGCGGCGGAAACCACTAAAGGGCTGGGATGATTCGCGGCTTATTCGAAATAACTACGTGTGAGTGATTTTTTATATATGAGGTCCCCATGGAGATCCTTATTCCGGACGTATTATGGGGCACCGGTGATTTTACGTAGGGCTCGGTTCTGGAGAACCTGCAACTTTTGAATACGATTTTGCGCATGTGTAAAGACCGAACAACCGTACGTTATAATCGGACGGATGCAAGTTTTATATAAAGTGAGTTTATGTCTGGGGGACATTTTTCTCTTATGACAAAGCAAACGATAGAGACGACCCAAGACCATAACGGCTTTGTTTCGCACTCTATATGTGTGTGAATCGAAATTTAATTGTTTATCTAAAGTGACGCCGAGATATTTCACCTCGCCGGCCCAAGGTATTTCGGTTTCGTGTAGCCTGATAATCGACGCATATATTTAAGATGGCGTCAATCCCAAGTCATACATTTACGTTGATCGTTGTTTGATTGTATATGGTGAAATCTTAATATCAATAATGTTTAATAAAATGAAATTTGTTCTTTGCTAAAAAAAATAATTGGTTTGAAATTTATCATTTTTATTTATTAAATATATCAGCGGGTATATATATGATTGTTTATAGAAAAATGTGTCTGACTGTGATAAATTCATGCTTTTAATTGTGTTTAAAGTTACTGAAAAAAATGTTCCTAAACTATTCATAAATCAAAATTAATTAAATCAAAATGCACATTAAAAATACATCGTTAACCGGCTACCAAGTGTCCTTTCGGGCTAATACCAACCTCTCACAGAAAACCAACGTGAAATAACAGTGCTTGCATCGTAGTGTTTCGTTTGGTCAGTAAGAGCGCCGGAGGCTCACCTCTCTTCTCCTTTTCTCCTTAGCCTTCCCTTACCCTCCTCCAATATACAGGTTGGCAACGCATTTACGACACCCCGGTGTTGCTAGTGTCTATAGAGGGTGGTGGTGACTTAACATCACGTGACCCACCTCTTCGTTTGCCTCCTATGATACAAAAAAATATATATTGATATATTAAAGAACCAGGTATTATAAAATTCATGTTCTTTCAACGTTGCCGGCTCTTGTACTAAGGTGTCGCAAAAAAGTCTAGTTACGTTAACTAAAAATTTTTGTTTTTCGTTATCCTGGAGAACCCCTTGCGTTTTATGAGACATAAAGTATCCTGGATGTAGCCTTGTAATATGAGTTATCACTGTGTTAAGTTTCGTTAAAATTGGTTCAGTACTTTCAGAGTAATACGGGTTTAGATTCTAGACTTTAATCCTTTATCCTGGAGAACCCTTTGCGTTTTATGGGACAAAAAGTATATTTGATGTAATCTCGTAATATTAGTTATCACTATGTCAAGTTTCGTCAAGATAGGTTCAGTACTTTCAGAGTGATGCGTAATCACAGGGACAGACAGACAGACAGACAGACAGACAAAAATTGTAAAAAGATTATTTTTGGCTTCTATATCGATAACATAGTCTACCCTGATTAAAATTTTCAAAAAATATTTAATGTACAGATTTCGACTTGTTACAGTTTTATTATAGTATAGATTTGGTTCAGCTTGACTGATTGCATAATTTATATTGCGATTAATGGCCTCAATATTTTTTAATCACAAATTAAATGATTGTCGCTGCTGATTATTGTCAACAGATGGCGCTTTAAATTACTTTTTCGAGAGAGAACTATAGGATCGACTATTATAGATATAACTTAGATGACGCCACGTTTTAATTTTGAACTTTTTATCAACTCCAGTTTCTTTATGGTGTACGTTTTCTGTTAATCTATTAACTATGTAACCTCGCTTTTTGTGTATCAAGTTTTCAAGCGTATTCTTTACCCAATATTACCAAATACTGTATCCTAATTTTAGTTCAACGTGTAATATCTGAGCCACAGCAACAGGTGGCTGGCTCAGCTAGTTTATTAAAGCTATGTATATTCATATATAGTGACTGAGTTGCAGCTCATGACTGGTTTATTAGATTGTTTTGTTTGGTTTATAATTTTGTTTTAGAATCATAAACTAAACCTATTATATTTCCTAACATATTCTTTAATTATAAATAATGAAGAGTAACCAGTGACGTTGTCTTAAAAGTATACCTTATTATTTTAATTACACAGCAAAGAAAATAATTAAATTTAAAATCACAAATTTATCATATAATGTAATGTTTACATAAATACAACACAAATTGTGTATACGTTACTATACTCATACTATGCTTTATATACCGAAAAACGTATTAACATAGGAATGAGATCGAACCAAAATTCAATTTATATAATAAATCAAAGAGGATAAAACTTTGAAATTGGCAAATAAATACAATACAAATACAAACAATTGAAGATACAGAAGAGTCAAAACACGTCAAGTAGACCCCCCCCCCTTTTCCACTTGATTATTAAATTCAGGTATGAATATTTGTTCATGAAGTATTTACTATAAACAATTAATCCCCAAACCAGCTTTTGAAAACTTTTATTTTAAGCATATTTTTTTTAAATGAAAATTTTTATGACTTTTAATTAAAAAATCAACAAATAAAAAGTTATTAAATATATTTTAATGAAACGTTCAGGATTTATAGTTCAATAATTGTACTTTGATAAGATATATAAAAGTTTAAAATATATATTTTTTTTCATATTGTTAACTAACTCTTTAGTTGACAAATGAAAATTTCAATGACTTCTCCCTCAAAAAACATTTTTTTTCTCAATATTATGCAATAATCATTTAAGTAATAGAATCCGCAAAAAAATTTGACTGAAAAAATATTTGTGACGGGCGGCGAGCGTTGTCGGTAGGCGCGCTGCCGCGCGTCTTTCACTTGCCTTTTATTCTACTCAGTAATTGTAAGTAAGAAGCAATTCTTTAATTTTTTAATAAAAATAGTGTTATTTAATCGATAATTTTACTAAAACACATTACATAAAATTAATATATTTTTTTTTAAAGTAAATTTTGGTTTCTGCTCTCAACAAGACCATGACTCTCATGAACAACAATATAAATCCCGGCATGAGCAATCTGTTACAATTAAAAATACACGACAGTATCATTATTATAAGGCTTTAGATAATACATCACTCGAGTGCAAATTATTTTCCAAAGACATTAAAATTGATACAAATAGAGTCTTTAAAAAAAATAACGCAATACCCATAGCTTTATAATTAAATTATATTTTATTTTATTTCATCGTTTATTTAATAATAAAAAAAAAACATTTCATTAATTAATTTTATGTAATGTGTTTTACTAAAATTATCGATTAAATAACATTATTTTTATTAAAAAATAAAGAATTGCTTCTTACTTAACAGTTACTGAGTAGAATAAAAGGTAAGTGAAAAACGCACGGCAGCGCTCAGACCGACAACGCTCACCGCCCGTCATAATTTTTTTTTTTTCAATCTAATCTCGAGCAGTCAAATTCTTTGCGGATTCTATTACTTAGATGATTAATGCATAATATCGAGAAAAAAAATTGTTTTTTGAGGGAGAAGTCATTGAAATTTTCATTTGTTAACTAAAAAGTTAATTAACAAATGAAAAAAAAAATTTAAGATTTTATAGATCTTATCAAAGTACAACTATTAAACTATAAATCCTGAAAGTTTCATTAAAATATCTTTAATAGCTTTTTTTATTGATTTTTTAATTAAAAGTCATAAAAATTTTCATTAAAGCAAATTTGGTTAAAATAAAAAATTTCAAAAACTGTTCTGGGGATTAATTGTTCATAGTAAATACTTTATGAACAAATATTCATACCTGAATTTAATAATCAAGTGGAAAAGGGGGTCCACTTGACGTGTTTTGACTCAGAAGAACAAGAAGCTGGCTCACTGTAGGTTGTCTCTTTCTGTTAAGCTTAAAGAACTGTGTAAGATAGAGTGGATACAACAACAAAATTTTGGTGTTTGATAGGCATATAACATCAAACATAAAATTAACTGCATGATTTGTATGGACAAAGTCCAAAATTACTACGGTATTATGATGACACCAGTAACTCATTTATATAAGTATTATTAGTTATCGAGAACTAAAAGTCCAATATTTAACAGATGTGACCGCGCCAATTCATTACCAGGCAGCTACCACAGAAGACCGTCAGCTGACAACGCGTCAAAATCTAGAAGAACCTTCGAATCTCCTAAGAAAATCCCTTCGCAGTCGTCGAAAAGTCAAACAACTTCTTTGGAAGACGACATGTCTTTGGATTTTCCACAGGTAATACAAGGAATTTGGTATTACAATTTTTTTTATGTCATAGGAGGCAAAGGAACAGACGGGTCACCTGATGTTAAGTGATCACCGTCGTCCATAAACACTTGCAACATTAGGGGAGTCTTAAGTGCGTTGTCAGCCTAAGTTTGGGGAAAGGGAAAGGGGGAGCGGAGGAGGAAGAGGCGAAGGGAGGGGAGTTGGGCCTCTGGCGCTCTCACTGGCCTAACGAAACGAAGCAATACAAGTATTCATGCTGACTCCAGTAATAGCTTCAGCGTGGCTCTACCACCTACAGAATCCTACCTACAATCGTATCCCATGTTAAATTACTATGGTAATAATACGCTACTGTCAGAAGTAATATTGTCACTTAAGTCCAACTGGCAGAATACACTGATGCATGATGACACCTTATCTTTAAGGTAGATAACAGAACCAGAAATGTTGTACAAACGTTGCATCATATCTTTTTCTTTATTGTCTAAATATGACTTATCACAACGTTCAGATCGCTCTCGTTCGCTGCATCGATCACGGGGGTTGGTTTTTTAACCAATCCATGCATGACTTCCTGTTACTACTACTGATATAATGTACCACTGTCGCTTACCAAACGTTTATTCTAAAATTCTTGTAAGCGGTGCCACGGTCTATAACAACCAAAAAATATGAGATAGAGTGTGGTACTATATCCGGCAGCTATGTAACGAGCTGTACCAGCAAGGCGGCAAAACCGGAGAACCGAAATAAGTCGTGTATTATACTGTAGCTGAAGTGTCAGCAAACTTACATAGTATGTAGATTAGTCCTGTTTAATTTTTTTAAGTGCCATCAGTCTCGTCTATCACTCAACTGTAATAAATTCTTATTGCTTTATCTGATCACACTTTATCAAAATTAGTCTTTCTAAAGATTTCAGACTTTGATGACACCCAGCTGAAATACGGTGTCAATAAGGTAAACGCGTTCGTAACTTCCACACCGAAGTCCAAGGTTCTGCCAAAAGCGAGGAGCGGCTTACAAGGTCACATTCACGCGCAGAAGATCAACACGAAGAGGACCCAAAAATCTTTGGACTCCGCAAAACAGAGCCACGAGAGTAACTTCAGCAGACATACTTTTAAAACGTCCTCTACTGAAAGTTTCAGGTATATATTGTGATTCTTTCGCTACAAACGGTAATTGTCATGGGTTTCAATGATTCCGATGTGGACGTTAAATTCTACTTATATTTTTACTAGTTGTTCCCGGTACTTCGTCAGCGTGGAATAGTTACTCTGGGCTAACCAATGATATTAGAGCTAACGTTAACAAGCAGCGAACGCTCTCAAAAGGAAAAAAAAAACCGCAATTTTAATATATATCATATAATCTTCCTCGATAAATGAACTATCTAACACTGGAAGATTTTAATAATAATAATAAATCTTTATTTCAGACATTTTGAGTCCATACAAATTGTGTTAGTAAAGATGTTTCTTAAAACCTATGTTAGTACATTAATATTTAAGAACTTAAACTAAATTAATTTTTACTAAATACAATTATTTATTTACCTATATATAACACATTCTCCCTTCCTTTGTGTGTTGCTACACAATGTTTCAGCCATGGACTGTCTGGTTTATTTGCAATGACACAGAGTATGCTGTTAGTGCTGTCCCGTACGCGGTGCATCAGGGAAGCTGTCTTTTTTCTAACGATTTCTTGGAAGCTGTCGACGCGGGCCGCCGCGAACATTCCTGATGCACTACAGTAACGGGGCAGCCCCAACAGCATACGAAATCCATTTAAACGATAATCCTTTAAACGAGCAATTCTTGTATATTTTTATATTTGTATATATTCATGATCTCGGAAACGGCGTCATCTATTTCCGTGAAATTTAGTATGTAGATAGTTTCGGGGACGATAAATTGATGTAGCTAGATTTTATTCATAGAAAACTTTTTTTTACTAAGATTTCAATCAAAAATGTTTTTTAAAGAACCGAGCTAGGTTCGGTCGCCCAGGTACTTATATTGTTTACGGAGAGCGTTGTAGGATTTTTGTGTATATCTGACCCACAGGTTGCACGTATAAAGAGACTGACTGTAAGCTTTAAATAAAGTTATTTTAAATTGTTCAGTGCAACGTTTGAATCTGCGTACCAACATATTACACCTTAGGGCCAACGCTCTCCGCTTCCTCTCTATATCCATGTCATCTTTAAAATCTTCTGTTACCCAATGTCCTAAGTATTTAAATTCAGTAACCCTTTTTAAGGGAGTCCCACAAAGAAATACTGGTAGAAACTCAGAATAGGTTTTGTTTCCGGATTCAAAAGCAATAGCTCACTTTTTTTTTAAATTGTATCGTAGTCCATGTGTTGACGCCGTAGGCTTCACAAATTTTAGTAAGCTTTCTCAAAGCGCTTATCGAGGGACTCAACAGCACCATGTCATCCGCATAACTAACGTTGTTTAAATGTTTAAATTTTAAATCGGACCAATAGTTCCTGAGATTAGAGCGTTCAACCAAACAAAGAAACCATCTAGCTTTATAATATCAGTATGGATTTGTAAGGGTTAGTGTTTAAGCACAGTTGACGTTAAATTATCAAGTTAACTATTATTGACGATAAGCAGCCTGGTTCTCGAATGGTGATATTTATTTTTTAAGTTCTGCAGACTTGGTCCGCACCTTTTTTGGTTTTCTTTTTTTTTTCTCGTGTACAAAATTTGTATCTGTAAGCTACTATTCGGTGTTTTTTATGTATTTATTATTATTTTAAATATTTATTTGTTTATTTCTGTTATTTTATTTAAACATTTACTATTTTAGGACGGATTTTTAATGACGTTATTGCCTTTATGGCGGTTTCATTTTGGTCCTTTATGGCTAATGATACAGTTGGAAGACGTATATAACGTAGACGTGTTTGCCTGCAGATTTTTACTTTTCAGCTTCTAATGAAGCCCAATCATTATGCTGTAATTTTATCGCGTCGTTTTCTTTTACAGGCTTCTCAGGATCATTGCATATAGTATTCGAACTACGCTACTACCAAAACTTTGCACTGTCCTCTAGAATTGATATGTGTCTCTGCAGCGAAAAAACGTTTCATTTTATTTTTTCGAAGTGTATGTACGTGAAAGAATTATATCTGAAAGTAGTAATAAATAGAAAGAGCGAAATATTAGTAATTTAAATAACAAAAAAATAAATAAAAGCGTGTTCCATCGATGACGGTTGAATCTCACGTCTTGAAAGTAGTAGAGCCACACTGATTTCAGCATGAATGGGTCGGCTTGCCCGGGGTAGTAAAACCTTTTCACAGAAACACCGACCTGAAGTAAAAGTGCTTGCATTGTTGCGTTTCGTTCAGTCAGTGAGAACGCCGGAGGCAATTTCCCCAACCCTCTCCTCTCCCTCTCCCCCTTCCCCCAAACACAGGCAGGCAACGCACTTGCGACTCCCCTGATGTTGCTAGTGTCTATGGATGGCGGTGATCACTTAACATCAGGTGACCCGCCGGTTCGTTTGCCTCCTATGATGTAAAAAAAACCTCGGTTGACACTGTTGGTATGTAACTCTCTCTCTATTACAAGTTTTTTTTTGTCATTGTTAAATGATCACCGCCGTCCATAGACACTAACAACACCAGGGGGGTTGCAAGTGCGTTGCCAGCCTGTGTTTTAGGTTTAGGGTAGGGGAAAGGGTGGAGAAGGAAGAAAGGAGGACGGAAGGAAAGATGGGCCTCCGACACTCTCACTGACCGAACGAAACGCAACAATGCAAACATTGGTACTTGACGTCGGTTTATGAAAGAGGGTGGTAATATCCCGAGCAAGCTGACCCATTCATGTATCACTGATTTCAACCAGTAATAGCTTCAGCGTGGCTCTACCACCTGCAAGTTTCAGATACAACTAATTCAGGTACACCTTGGACAAATAAAATCAAACGTTTTTCGTTTCAGTGAGACGCAGTAGCGGCCAATCAATTTCAGGCGAAAGTGCAAAGTAGTAATCACTGTTTCAAATAATCCCCATTTTATCTCTACAGATACAGCGGGGAATTAGATTACTCGTCAGTGTCTCCAGAATATTCTGGGCAATCCTCGGTAGATCTCTCTCCAACAGCCTCCCAACAGACTGAACTAGCAGACACGCCCAGGAGTCAAGATTTGCACCTATCCAGGTACAATCATTTAAACCCTTCCAGATGTTTCTTACGCAAGTTCCCTTCTTTTCTATGTTACTTATCAATTTTAGCATTAGCGCCGTTGTTTTTTATAAACTGATATAAAACTTTGCAGTTGCTGTGTCAGCAGCTGGCAGGACTGCAGCGAGATGGAGAACACTAAGGTGGAAGGGTACAGAAGCGCTGAAAACGGTGAATGGAACAGCTTCTGGGCGAACTACAATAACTCCATCTCAAAGGTCCCCATCAAGAACTACTACGATCAGTGTCCAACACCCTATAGGACTGAGGATATTGATTTAGCAGACTTTGGTAAGAATATATTTTTCATACTTAGCAAAACTAAGAGTCATTCACGTGTACCACTATTTGATACTAGATGGCGTTGCTACACGATTCTGGATCGCGGTATTAAGTTGTACACCATGGACAAAACGCTGTTTGCGCCTTTTCAGGCAACATATGTCGGCCTAAATAGAATTAAAAATTCGTGTCTCGTAATATACATTTTAATTCACGTTTTACAATAGACTGTTAACGTGTAACGGACTTAGCGCTTCGTCCGGATTGATTCGTTTTTGTTAAAGTCACGTTCCTTATGTCGCAGTCTTGATTTGTACCGTGAACAAACGCCGATAAAACAATTTTATGTATGGTATAAATGATATATTAATAATTATATCAAAAAATGATGTTAAGCAGTAGTTATATATTAAGCAGTAGTTATACATTAGTAAGGTTACATGTGTTCTTAAAAATGACAGAGATATTTAGGCGTATAGCGTTAGGTCACACTATACCTATTTAATACGTGTATAAAATGTTTCTACATATTTGTAATAAAATTGACTTATATTTAGATATTTCCACCGATAGTTCGAGGCTTCGCTCGCCGGAGAATATGCAGCACTTAAATTATGTAATACGAACCGAGGGACTTCACCTGACACCGAGAGAGACACAAAACATGATCAAATGCGCCCACATACTCGGCAGCGTCCTCGGCAAAGCCATCGAGAGACGTTCCCGGGAAAGGGACGACAAAGTACAGTACGAACTACCGCAACAACCGGAACGAGAATTAAAAAAGAAAACAATGACCCTCGATCTGAAAGAGACGCACTTACCCCAGGATGTGAAGGAGGAAAAGAGAAGCGAGACGGTCACAACGCAAACTGACATCTCACTGCCGAACACGAAAAGCGCGCCGAAAATATTCGAGAACATTCTAAGGCAGCTCTCGAAAAGCTCAATCACCGACGCGCAAATTATAGATAATAAGCAGAAAACTGACTCAGATAATGCAGACGATAAAGAAAATCTTGTTATTAAAAAAGAGTCGACACTTATTAGTGAAGAAAAATTAAACACGTAACTTTGAGAATCATTCAGACTTATTTAGAAGGAATTAGGCTATTTCAAAATCGATACTGTTAACTTTGCGCGTCGATACCTACCAAATATATATCTATTAAATTTATAGAATACTAGCCTCTGCCCGCGACTTCGTTCGCGTGGAATAAATACACTAACACTAACACGCAGCAGTCCTCAAAAGGAAAAAAACATCCCGCTTTTAAAACATATTTCATCTGTGCTCCACTCCTATTGGCCTTAGCGTGATGATATATAACCTATAACCATTCTCGATTAACGATCTAACGATCTATATATAACACTGTAAGAATTATTCAAATCGAACCAGTAGTTCCTGAGATTACCCCCTACAACGTCACAACATCACAACGTCTCAAACTCATAAACTTTACGTCTTTATAATATTAGTATAGATAACGCACACATAACTATACACAGCATACAGTGGCCAATTATAAATTTACATCGTTAAAGGTGCCATAATAAAAAAAAAAATTACGATATAAAAATATTTGATTGTTTTAAGCCCTACATATTTTTATTCACACATATCTTGATTATAACATCTTAAAAAATTCGCATAAACTGCCATCTGTTATTCAATAATACTGACTAGTGATGAGACCCTTCTTAAATTTTATATTATCGATTCAAGCTGTAATCGTGGCTTTATTTATGTGATAAATTCCATATAATAATTTTAGTGTAACTTAGCTCTGCTCAGTGTGTTCTTTTAGATTATCAAGACATTTGCGCGGGACCCTAATATGTTAACTAAAATACGTTATTTCTGATAACCTTAGTTTTCTGCCAGTGCAAGTTCCTTCAAATCTTAAACAATTCGAAAATTTTCCAGAACAAACAGGCAAAAATTATAATATTTTTTAGAAGTACTATATCATCATCAGTCTGTAAGAAACTCACTGCAGGGTCATAAGCCTCTTCCCGAAAGTAAGTATGGGCATAATCACCCACGACGTATTAACAATATCAAACTCCGAGAAATCCACAGTTTTGTTTCCCCGCATACAGTAGTACTGCAAGAACATTTTTCAGGTTCACGTTTCCTCGTGATGTTTTCCTTCACAGTCTGTTGATGATGCTACCAATTTAAATTAGTAAATGTACGCGAATTTCGAAAAATTTGTTTTTACATGCCGTGGTTCAAACCTGCAAAAATCGGATTGATATTCCACCGGTCAAACTACTAGACCATCACGACTTTGTTCAACATATACATTAGGGTGGCCCAAAAAAACCGACTATTTTTTTTTTTGAGTCTCGGGTGAAAATATGGTAATTTTTGATGTTTTAAGAGCCCTCTCCAAAAGACAGCTCAAAAACAAATTTTTAAGAGGTCAATCCAAATTTTTTAAAATTTCCAAATTATAAAATAATAAAATTTAACAAAACAAGTTATTTATAAATTCAAAAATAAATTATGCATTATCATGTTACACAATCTCTTTTATTTACTAAACCCTGTGTTGTCTATAATAAGTATCGATTATTTTATGTAACAGTTATGTAAGCAGTGATAAAATATATCACGTTTCGTTATTTTTATACATCGAAAGTGATCGTTAAGTATCGCACAAACGTGATGTAAATTCATGAAGCTAAGATAATTAATGCTAATTTTATATATATTCATGTATCGATTACATAAGTACGCACATGAAATTGGTAACAAGGTGTTTTAATGAAATTAAATAATCAATTCAATCTTTTTCGTCTTTGGATTATCTGGTTTTTTAATACTTTAATGTATGTCATGATACCATATTGTGTCACAGTCTGTCAATTCACCACGTGAAAAATAGCATCTCGTGAAATAACATAGCGTGATATAAAAATAACTCCATTACCGTTATATGCGTTTCATAATAGTGAGCCGTGTAATTGTGTCCATTTTAGCCGTTCCTAATATTTAAATTATTTTCAAAGATCTTCAACTTTGTACGTGTAAATTATGCAGATCTTATAAAAAGAACTAAAAACATTATGAACGAGCACCATTAGGAAATAACACATGAATGATATGGAAGATACGCAAAAAAACTTTGTCAGAGGTATAAAAATAAATAAAACAAGACGACTTTATATTGTAATCTTTTTATAATCTCTAAGTACAAAATGCTGGTAAGAAGGGAAATTTTAGTGCGAGGGATGGAAGTGGGGCAGCGGGAGAAACTGGAGGGAGTGGGAGGGGATGGGGAGAATGAAAGGAATGGGCTACAACGAAGAGTAGGAGAGGAATGTAGAAAGGAAGAAATGAGGACAACAAAACAGCTTCACATTTTAATATTTTTATACATTACAAAATAGTGGTCAGAGTGGAAATGTGAGTGTAAGGGAGTAGAGTAGAGTCAGAAATTGGGGGGAAGTGGGAGCGGATGGGGAAAACAGAAGTAATGGACTAATACGAGGAGTTTGAAGCCAGAAAATGGAGATGGAAAGGGGAGTGTCGTCAGTTAATACGGCAAGCGTCGCCGGGAGTCTCTCCTTGTAGCTTCTGCTTATCCCCTTGCGTGGCGACGGTGGCGTCCGTCTGTATCAATAGCTATCGATAAATAGCGCTATTTTGCACCAATCATAAATTGGGGATAAAAATAAAATAGTTAATAACGTCACTTGACAATCACATATGCTTTTAACGCCATCTATATGTTCAACCTCGTACTACAATGAATTATGTTATCACTACTTTTTCCTACGTTCAAAATTAACACATAGTAAAATTAGATTTAATTAGTTGGAACATCATCCTGAGGCATATTATAATCTAATCTATCTAATACCTTTAAACGAGAAATTCTTGTATATTTTTATATATTCAGGATCTCGGAAACGGCGTCAGCGATTTCCGTGAAACTTAGTATTCAGGTAGTCTCGGGGACGATAAACTGATCTAGCTAGATTTTATTCATAGAAAACTTTTTAAACTAAGTTTTCAGGCAATGAAAAATATTGCTAGAATATAAAGGTAACTTTAGCCGCCGCTGTGAAAACAAAAACAGCTCAGGTGGAAATCGGTTGCTTTGAAAATCCGTGTAACCTCAGTTCGAATCCGAGTGACAGCAGAAGAGATATATTTTTTTTAACATTTTTGCAATCAAATCTAACAGTTTATTTTAATTTAAAAATGATTATTAAGGAACCGAGGTAGGCTCGGTCGCCCATGTACTGTAATTAATCAACGGATACATGTTTAACGAAACTCACAATGCTCGAATCCTTAGCGTTTAGATATGGCAAGCTTGTCTCTTTCCCGAACAGCCTCCTGAATGTGAACCGAGATCGGCCACCGCGTGGGCTCGATCCCACACCTTCCCCAGTCCCACTCCCACCGCTAGACTCATCCTAACAGCATCAAACCAACAGCTTTATTCCACGACGAAATGTTAAAAATTCTTTCATTCTTTCAATATAGAACAGAGTAGCTTTTACTCGCGACTTAGCTCGGGTTTATGTAGATTTAATCTACAGAAACAATGGATTATGTCTAGGTAACAAACACCCAACCTCCCAATCAGTACTCCTAACAATATGTATACAAGATTTCATGAGGATCAATTGAATAGCTAGTTACGTTCGAGAGCGCTGGGATTGTATTTTTAAAAACTAATAGTCGATTTTAGACCGTTTATTACTATAATGTCGATTTTAGACAAAGAATTATACTTAAAACTAACTTGGTCGATTTTGAGACCTCTAAAACTATGTCTTAAACTTATGAGAGACGATGCTAGACTCTCTCTAGAAACCTTAACTTGTTTCTCACATCGGTTATTGGCGTATGCTGACTTAGCATCTAGCTTCCGTCCTGTTCGGAGAACACTAGGTAAGCTTAACGGAGTTTAGGCACGTGTATGAAGGCTGTGGAAATATAACTAGCTAAGAAAGCATGGGAGCGCAACAAACAAATAAACAAACAAACCGATTCACATTCGTGTCCATAACATTAGTAAAAAATTGCAAGGATTTACACTAATACTTCAAATGTAGCGATATCTCTCTCGCACGATCACAACTTTCAAAGCTACGGTACAACCATCAAAACTCTTTTATTTTATTGGAATAACTAGCTGATATCCCGACTTTGTCTGTGTCGTCCTACGTATGCGCATCACACCGCTTGCCCCACTTTTCCACAGCAAGAAAATACAACATCGCTGAAAGCGTAGTATCTATAAAAATCATAGTTTATTTATACTTCAACTAGCGGTCCCGGGGGACGTTGTCTCGCCCTGAAAAATACCTTGACAAACGATATACCTATACCTTCCTCATGAATCGATTTATCACCTGGTGAAAACCGCATGAAAAACCGTTGATCAATGACGACGCGACTTAAGTACGAGAGAAAAGTAAATAAGTAAATGGACTCTAATAACTGTTTTTTTTTACATTAATTTCCACGCGGACAGAGTCGCGAGCACAGCTAGTTATAAGTATATCTTAAACTTCATACATCAGTTATTAGTTACAACGCAGAGAAACCACCGACCATATGCATCTCTCTTTCCCTCCTACATTAATTTATATTCTCTATACTTTTCACATACACATATACACTCATAACAAACTTTTTTCTTAAATATATACCTTAGGGAGTTCGTCCCCGCGCTGCTCACCCCCCACAACCCCCGGACCCCCCACGACCCTCGGCTCCACAAGCTCCTCCACACCGCGACCTCATGAGGAACAAACAGTACATTCTAGCATTCCACTTACTGTAACATAAAACCTCAGGTCTAGTCTAGTCCTTAATGACCACTTAACATCATATGTAATACACGTCTTTATACGTCCACATACAAATATATTAAAGTAAACAGTCTAGAAGCTTCTATAAAACTGCACATTTACGATTGGAAATACATAAAATTGATTATAAAGTATCAAGAGGTGGAGCGGACTTGAAACTTTTAGATTACGTAATATTTTTTAAGTTAGTAATAATATAAAGAATGCATAGGATATATGGAAGAATATATGGAACAATATATAAATGAAATATATGGATGAATATATGGAACAATATATGAAAGAATTTATGAATGAAATATATGGAAGAATATATGGAAGAATATATGAAAGAATGTATGAATGAAATATATGGAAATTCATCAAAATCGGTCAACACACGGTATATGTTACGGACAGCGAGCATGTGCAAGACATTGAATAGTTTTAAATAGTGAATAGTTAGGAATAGAATGTGAAAGACGTAAATTTATTGTTTAGTTTGTAGAAACACAGTGTTAGCAATAAGTTATATGGACAATAAGGAACGAGTAGACTTATAATTTATTAAGAATAAGTATTGTTTTAAACTGTGCAGGATGTAATAAATATATGTCAATGCCACGGTGAACAGAATAAGCACAAAAGAACGAATACATGTGCCCTATTTCTCAAACGTGCGCATCCTAGGGGATCTTGGTCGAGCTGATTTCGATCTTATGTGGGCCACACGCATAGAGCGCGTGTTTTTTTTTTATGTCATAGGAGGCAAACGAACAGATGAGTCACCTGATGTTAAGTGATCACCACCGTCCATAGACACTTGCAACACCAGGGGAGTCGCAAGTGCGTTGCCAGCCTGTGTTTGCGAGGAGGGCGGGGGGGCAAGAAGGGAATGAGGAAGGGGAAGGTAGGTGGGTATCCGGCTCTGTCATTGACCGAACGAAACGCAACAATGCAAGCACTGTTACTTCAAGTCAGTTTTCTGTGAGAGGGTGGTGTTTCCCCGGACGAGCCGATACGACAATAGCTTCAGTTTGTCTCTACCACTACTAAAATCGACTCATTACAGCTGCGAGACCCTTAAATAAGAATCATAAACTTGTTACAAACACAGTCAACATAGACTATGATCGGAACGGTCACCGAGTAGACTCTGAACGATAGAGTTTACTCGGAATATTGACACGATAGAGTTTAATAAGATCGCGAGATAATTTGAGTGGTTAAACAACCATTGATATCAATATAATATTCGTAATAGTATATATGTAGATATTAAAAGAAAAACTCACTGTAAACGTAAGTGCCCGGTTGAAAATCGTTACGCGGCCGCGTCGTGTCCGCGACGCGTGAATGTGAACCCGACCTCGCACTCGGCGGGTGTGAACCGCCCTTTAGCATGTTTTTTAATTCTTCCGCTCTCTCCATATATCTATTTTATATAGGGCGCGTTCCATTAGACGTTCACAACGCTCACAACACCCTTTTCGCCGTTCCACTAGACAACCGCGAGTGTTGCGGTCGTTTCGAAAACGAAATTGATGACGTCATAGCATACGCTCACGTGAAGCTCACGACGCCATGTCTGTAGGTGGGTCAACGTGAGCGTTGACAAAATTGGCGGGATTCTCAATAAAGATGGCGACCGAATGTCATTATTTGATACGGTAAAGAATATTTGTATTAAATAACATCTTGTATTTAAATATATAAAAGAAATATGTTAATTAAGTTTTGATAATTTTACTTCTTTTGAAAAATGTAGAAAATAATTTATAATCATTTCATAGAAATTTCATGTTTTTCATTTGACCAAAAAGATCATATTTTTTATGTTTTTTATAATTAAAATAGAAAAAAAATAATTATACATTGTTTTTTTTAAATATACTTAAATCAATTTAATTAATAATTAGAATTTACTGTTAAAACTTCTAAATAGTAAGGCAACTTCTTAAAGTTTTTGCTTTATTTTTTGTAGGTAGCTATTTCTATTATTCATCTGAACGCTCAAAACGCTCATAAATGCGTTCCACTAGCGTGTACGATTGTAACGCTCGAGAGCTAGTGGAACGGGAAAACTCGCGGTCGTGATCATGAGCGTCGTGAGCTTCTACTGGAACGCAGTCATAATATATTATTGTATTTCATATCAAAATAACATTCTATCTTATCCCACTGCTAACATTAAAATACTTGCATAAAAATTTACGAAAATTATACACAATCCTCTACGCATCTATGTTAAAACACAGTGTCATTAATCGTCGGTTGACTTTAGGGGTGTAAGGGGTGTCGAGTAACATCTTAAGACTTGAGACACCCAAGCCAACCTCACCTGCACGTGGTGCACCCTGCTGAATAATGAACGAGGCAATGGCGCAAGCGGGGTGGTAGGGTTTTACAGCCCGACTGGGTCGCAACCACCATGTATATGACGAAAAAGCCCGTCATAGTGACTCGCTTTTGCGCGTCGCGTTTCGGGATCAGCACTGTAGTAGTTATGGGCCTGTTAGACAAGAGGGTCATATCAGTGAGCGTGCAGGGCAGCCACGATCGTATATTATTACTGATAAATGTGGAAAAAAATACAGAAGAAATAGAAGATGTTTAATAAAGATGCCAATCGACTCTTCACCACACAGAACTAATACTCAGGAATTACAAGATGATGTTAGGAGTAACCAAAACATAGGTAATGTTAGTGGTAGTCCTGTAGGTGAAATATTTTATTCTCCTATTAGAAATCAGACATCACCGCGAATAGATACGGAGAACCCTACGATTCATATCGACATGCCTGTTCCATCAAATAGGGTTCGTATAGAAAGAAAGGCGGCACAGGAGGCTAAGAAAAGATTACGTAACTTTAAAGATTAAATAAAAAACTAAACTAAGGAAAGGTATATTATAACTATATAATAAAGTGCTTGTAAAAAAAAAAAGAAGTATTGAACTTATATGTGTACTTCTATAATTTTATAATAACTGTTCTTATATTCAAGTTAAGTTACTCTTAAAAACAATTGTTCTATGTGGATGTATAGTTTTAAGTAATTCCTGTAAAATATTGTAATAGCTCTTTTCTCTTCATATGAATAGGCGTTTCTCTTGTATTTATAAAAAGGGGAAGATGTAGTAGTTATGTATATACATATGGGTAGGTACATGTAAATAAAATCAGTTTTGAGATACCCATCTTGTTGTTTACTTCAAGCCCGTGCATATCCAGTACCGGGTGACTTTCGTCATTATGTCCGGCATGACAGCGGCGACCGGCGATGGATAATCTGTCTCTCGGTAGTCGCCACTGTTTTTGGATTGTACTATGCTTACCATCAGGTATAGTGCAGTCACTTTGTGGTGCAGCAATAAAAAAAAAAAAAAACTTCATTTTCACTTGAAAGTGAAGATGGGAACGGCATGAACAAAACAAAAGGGTCTATTGCACTTTTCATTATCGAAGGTGTTAGAATAGTATAATCCAAACAACTATGTCATTACTGTCAAAGGTTATTATGTCAGTTGGCGCCACTTTCTATGTAGTAGAAACATTTTGTCTTGGTCGCTTTACCATTCTCTATAGATCACATATAGATGTCACCTCTTTGTTCACTACTTCTCACTACTTCACAGTGTGTCATTGTCTCATATTAAATCTATTTATTTTCCTACAATCGTGCGTTATTTTTCCCAAAACCCATCAGAAGGTTATTAACTCCGGGTCGCCCCTTGTAACTTTCGACACCGGTCATTGCACCTAGGTTTATTACGTTTGTGGTTATACATTTGAAAGTTTCAACTTAGATTCAACAACTTTAACTTAGGTATCTTCATTATTTATTAATATTTTGATATTATTATTTTATATGTTAAATATTATCACGAAATATTATATCTTAGATTACTGAGTATTTAACCTTTCACCTGGTATGTGTATGTGTGTATAAGTGGTGTGTTTAAGAATTTAAGGAATAGAAAGGGACGGAATATACGAGTTGAATAGCGACCTGGTGAGCTTGTCGGTGAGCGCTCCCCTACGTAACGCGTCCGTCTCGGCTCGGACAGCCGGCACGAGCAACGCGAGCGCCTCACGGTACAAGGGGGAAGCGTCCGTAACTCGTCCGGAGCAGTCCGCCTCTATCGCCCGCTTGATCAGGCACACAGCCTGCCGACACACAGACCGATATACTCATCATGTAACCATATGAACACACTAGCTTTTGCCCGCGACTTCGTCCAGTTGGAATAGTTACTTTAGGCTTACGCTAAACGCAGCGGAAATTTTCAGAAAAGAAAAAAAACGATTTAGAAACATTCTTCATTGGTGCTCCGCTCCTATTGGTCTTAGCGGGATGATATGACCTATAGCCTTCTTCGATAAATGAGCTATCTAACTTCGATAAATATGATTCCGGTCGTAATTTGTTCTTTTATGCATATAACTTATACAAAACAATTTTGATATTTCACATGTGCCAGTCGTCCCGTGATGACTCAATTTTTTTGTTATTAAATAAATACGTTCTGTGGCAAGCTATTTTTGCCTGACATATCCCTCAGGCCATTTTGACTTAAAATAGATGTATTATCATAGTTTTTTTTTTCAAACTGTCTACGCTTTTAGTCTGACGAGAATTCAGAGTTTCACCGGACTACAGTATTACTCATCATACAATATTACTTTACACTACCATACATAACATAAAATAATAATTCTTTCGTTGTCAATATTTATCAAATTTGTACCACTTGTGGTACACGTGACCTAAAGATCAAGTTTAACTTGTACCAACGGTGGTACACGTGATCTAAATATCAAGTCTAATGTGTTCCATCGGTGGTACACGTGGCCTAAAGATCAAGATTTACTTGTACCAACGGTACATATGGTTTAAATATCAAGCCTAATGTCTACCACCGGTGGTACATGTGGCCTAAATATCACGTCTAATGTGGACCACTGGTGGTACACGTAGCCTAAAGATCAAGTTTAACGAGTACCAGATGCGGTACACATGGCGGGGAGCTTATTAAGAAACATGTAATATCCGCCATTACAACTGCAGGCCAACATGAGAATGGCGTATGGATAACACTCACCTTCTCGTAGTTCTCCTTCGAGGGCATATGCTCGAGGTCGAGATACTCGTACTGAAAGAACTCCTCGTAGCTGATCCTCTCGGCGGGATCGTGCTTCAGCAGCCGGAGGAGCAGGTCGCGGCATCCTGCCGATATCGAACAGTTCCGCGGTATCTGTCACCAGTATAACCCCGTTCTACGGTAACAAACTTCTAGAGCCTTCCAAACACTACTGTATTCACTGTACATTGTCTGTTAAGTCGTTTGAACACCAATAGATGGCGCTGTAAAATATCTGGGTACATCTGTATCGCGGTGTCGAGAGGAACGCCAAATTAATTTTTTTTTTTTTTTTTCGAAATGTCTACGCTATTGACCTAGCATGGTCTTAACAGCTTCACCGGACTACTAAGGCGAGCGCTTAAGGCACTCAGCCGATTTTATTTTGGCAACCAGCTCAAGGGTGCACGGCACACCTCGGCCTGGCTGTTGCTTGTTGTATGCAAAATCGCGACCTATCTTAGCTAACCTTTTTTTTTTTTTTTATAGAGGGGAAAATCCTGCTTGGGATACGCCTCACGTTGTCGGGGGACAACGTGAGGGTTATGTCGGACTCCTACCGACTAAAAACCCCTCTGCCGCTCAGCGCGTAAGTGTGGACCAGGATGCGGGTGCACGACTAGCATTCCTCCACTATCCTGGTCACGCGCTTGGGTATCCGCAAGATGGTAATACGGGACCCTCCTATCGGGAAGAGAGATGTCTCTCCCCAGGCTTCTCTGTTGAAGCGGCGGCTGAGACCGTGCTTCACGTCTCGGGCCTTCTCTTCACGGCGACGGACGCCCCCGCATCCGCCGCCAGAAGGCGTGTTATCTTAGCTAACCTAGCTAACCATTCATATATGTATGAGTTGTTGAAACGTATATGTGTACCTAGCATACACGCCTCAACAACTCCTCCATATATTTATTATCGGAAAATTGAGAGTTTTTCAGTTCGATGAGGGAAAAAAAAAAAGTAAGCCTTTCCACTTTCATGTGTAAGCGTGTAGTGTGCACGTGTGTGGGGATGATCGTGTAGTGTTGTAGCAGTGATGTATATTTGAGTTTGTTTAGCCAAATTAATAACCTTACCGAGGACTCTATGTGTAATGTTATAGCAGTGATAAAAAAAAAGTCAAGGGAACGGACCTAGGCTTTGTGGCGGCCAAAGTTAATAGTCTAGAAGATTGGTTGTAAAAATAAAATTTAAAAAACTACCCACATTTTGAGAGTGAACATTATACGTACCTCTATCGGAGCTCGGCTTTGTATTTTATCGACGAGTTCTTTAAACGTTCTAGAAGAATATGGAGCTCTGCCAAAGAGACACTCGAACATTATCACACCTGGGGAGATGAAATCTTCATGCTATAATAGTTATGTCATAAGTAGTCTTATTTGGAACTTAAGTACTTTAAAAAGAAGGAATTATCAGTGTCGAAGAGACCATATAACAAGATTCCCTTCGGCTTCCCATAAGAATTACCATATAACGTAAGCGTTTAAGGGGAAATCTATAGAGCGCGATTAGTATTATCTCTGCCAAGTACAGTGTTGAAATTTATAGACAGAATTTTAGCCTACACTTAGTTTGTGCTGGGCTAAGTTCAAGCCATCAAATCAAAACTTGGGTATTACTTATACAAATAAAAAAAGCCTAAATAATAATCTAACAGTGACATCTCTATATATTTTTTTATCATTATTAGCTTGATCGTTCATCGCAGAAATGTCTCTCCGTTGAATTATTTATTTTTATTAATTCAATATTCATTCAACATCCATGGTTCCATTTATATCTCACAATTTTACAGACTCGACGTGCTATTGAAATAAATCTTATCACAAGCTTAGCGTAATTAGGCTATTAGTTTGAAATCTAAGATGCGCTCAGTGACTACTTAGCGAAGCTTAAGCTGAGCTTAGAACAAGATAAGGCTGAGCACGGAGTTTTTGGCGGGATCTTGGTCTGTCATGTAGTGGATTTTATATTTTATTCATAATCTTGTGTTATTTGACTCTATATTTTGTAAATTTGGTGGTGTTTTACGTAATATAGTTAGTTTATTGTGCGTAAGTGAAGTGAATGGAAAATAATACCACGGAGCATGAAATTCTGAGGTGCCACAAAAACTCCCAGGAAGGTTCTAACAAGGGATCCACCATCTTGTTAGAATATTGACTCACACGACGCTTAATATTGAAATGATCGCACGACGCTTGTAATATTATTGACTACTCGACAATGGCAGTAATAATCTGAAAGATTGATTGCCAAAAATAAAGTGAAAAAAAAAGGCTGAGCACGTTCTTTAAATTTCACCCTTAGTGATATATGGAAGCCAAATCGAATTGTTCGGAATTTAGGACGCTTTAAACCTGCTATAGGCTCCAAACCGTTAGCTTTTCGCCTAACATCCCATCTCTTTCATTCTCCTAGAAAGCGAGCAAAGTCTGTCTCGCTCTACAGGCAAGCAATGAGCAGCGACCAATTTAACCTGGCCCGACAGCACATACCAATTTGGCAACTATGGCAGACCAGATAAATTTGACAGTCATAACTAGCTGGTCACCGGCTGATGAAAGCGTTAGAATATACGTATTTGATAATAGAAAGAGAGAAAGGATAACCAATAAATTAAAAATCTCATTTACAGTACTGTTTTAAAAGGTATATTCTAGTATCTTTGGTGTTTAAGGTTTGAGGTCGCATTTTGAAGGGTGGTTTGATACAATTCTACGTGTGCTCGATTTTAAAGTTTTGTGACTGTTTTATTGTGATATAATAAATCGAGGTAAATAACTAATAAGTATAAATTAACGATAACATAGTTTCAGTTTAGTAAGTCGACATAAGAAATAGCCCTATTTCGCATAAATTGTTAATATTTTTACATTATTAACATAGAGCAAAAAAGAACATATTAGAAAGAAAGAGTGAGCCTTGTGAAGGAAGCATGAAGTTTTTCCTTAGGTGACGAAAATATACAAAAGTAAACAATCTAAATATCCGTATATTCAGAGTTGAACTTAAACCGTACGGAGCTTCGTTGTTGACGGGGATTCCCACAACAGAACACGCGTTTTTTTTTTGTCTTGCAAAATTTTAATTCATTTTTTTTGTCTATATAATTCGAGGACATGTATAAATGAGGTCAGAGGGAATACTAACCGACGCTCCAGAGGTCGACCCTCGCGTCGTAGTCCCCGCTGAGCATCTCCGGCGCCATATAGAGGGGGGATCCCCGAACGGAGCGCGCGCACTCCGCCGACATGTACTGAGCGAACCTATACACAAACGACGACCATCACCGTTGGAACTACACCGTAACTCTTTTTAAAGGTTTTTAGTGAAAATATAGTCGCTTTAAGATCGGTTTGAAAAAAAAAAATACGGTTGACGATGATCTTTTAATTTCCCAAAAAAAAAATTGTTTCCTCGTCATTCTATTATTTGGGGCCATTCACATATTATATAAGTACTGATGGGGGGTCATTGATTAGCTTATTTTTGATTATATAAAGCATGGGAAGTCTGGGTGGTGATTACGTTAGCGATATTTATTTATTTAACCAGAACAAACTAAAAATAATTATATAAATGTTTACATAAACATGGGGGGAGACATAAAAGCATTGCTTACTTTTGCTGACGAGGGAGAGGAACCGGTCAGGAATCACTAGATGTACTATTCAAAGTTCACATAAATTCTATCACTCTCCATGTTTTCTGACAGCAGTGATTTTAAATTATATTTACAAGTTATTTCGGACTTACTATATCTTTTGTTGTATGCTATCATCATTTTTAAGGGTTTTGGAACTGTTATTTAATGTTTAGAAGTTTAGAAGTAAACACTTTTACAACACACCCTCCATATGAAACAATTATTTCTCCTTACCTCAACTTTTTAAAGCCAAAAATTGTAAAAGATTTGAGATGAGTGCTCACCCAAAGTCGCCAACTTTGAGCAAGTATTTCCCGTTCGAGTCCTTGTGTAGCAAGAGATTGTGCGGCTTCAGGTCCATGTGAACAACTCCTGGGGATATAATTCTAGACGTAAATGTTATAAGTGAGCAAATAATCGTTAAAATTGTATAAAATATATGAATTCCTATTTCAATATTTCAAAGATGATTCACAAAGCAATGAATATAAAATCATACTATAAGTCAAGCATATATATGATTTAGACATTGGCTGAGACCTAATAGCGACATTGGGGTTTACAAAACATCACGACTTATATCATAACCTTACCTTTCTCCCTGAGGAACTTCAAGGCCGAAGCCAACTGTTGCAGGAAATACAGAACCTGGAAACCAGTAAGTTATCTAGATACGGTGGTAGAAGCCACAGGTGATAATACGCTGTCATTAATTTCTCAGGAGCACTAACTTATATCTGGGCATCCATTCATATAAATCAAACAGAATATAATAAATCAATTTTAGCTTTTTGAGTTTTCGGTGGAATGTCATGTCATTATTATATTTTAATCATAATCTTGTGTTATTTGACTCTATAGTTTGTAATCAAATCAAATATACTTTATTCAGTTTAGGCCCTAATAAGGCACTTATGAACGTCTCAAACTACCACCGGTTCGGAAACAACCCCAGTCATCGAGAAGAACCGGCAAGAATCTCGATCAGGTACATTTTTTTAACATATATTTCCAATACATCATACAATAGCTTTTAGTGGATGCACAGAGGGGAGTCAGACAGACAGACAGTCCAGACATCACTATCGTTCACATACTGATCCACTCTATAACATTATTTGACACTAAAACCTGTTTGACGTAGCGCTTAAATTTACAGTCCGGCAAATCGGTAATATACTTTGGGTCTTTATTGTAGAACCTAACACAATTACCTAAGAAACTATTACTGGTTTGGCTAAGTCTGAAACATGGGACAACAAGTTTATTACAGTTTCTAGTATTTACATTATACTGGTCTTTTACTAAATTGTAAATTAATTTTGGTAGTGTTTTACATAATATAGTTTGGGTTTTGTGCACAAGTGGATGGGAAATAACCCCACAGAGAATGTACTCTGACTTGCCACCAAAACCCCCTGGAAAGTTCTAACAAGAGGGCCACCATCTGTTAGAACATTGAACTGAAAGCAAGAAACTTGTAATATCATTACCTACTCAACCTATATATATAAACCTAAGAAAAAAAATTGGGTAATAACCGTGCAGCTATAACAGAGATAGTTCTCCACTCAGGAATGTTAACAACTATATTTATAAATATAAGGTATATATTTACTAACTTAGTTGTTTAGAAATTTACTAATCCCAATTGTGTATTGTCCTTTTGTTATATGTTAGACATAAATGGTGGTGGTTGAAATCAACTTGAAATCTTTTGTTGTTGAATTATCATTGGAGTTGTTCTTAATGTACATGACACTGGCATAATTGTGGTTTTTTTCCACAAAGGCCAAGGACTTAGTATAAAAAAAAGTGATAGAGTAAAACAATTAGTGATGGCTCGTACCTGATTCTCAGGCACCCGTCCATATTTGTGTATGTATTTAGAGAGATCACCACCACAGCAATACTCCATTATTATATAGATATTTCTAGAAAATAACAGAGATATCTTTAGGACCTCATAATAACATTTGCAATCTAGGTCCGATATCCGTCGTCTAGAATGTACCAACAAATTTTTCCGAAATCGCCTACATTTTCTAATTTTAATTGGTAACACTATCGTTTGACGATGGAGGAAAACATTATGAGGATATCTAAACCTGAAAAATACTCTTGTTGTACCACAAGTGCGAACAGTATAGAGCTGTCGAATTTTCTTTTTTTAAATGACAATACGTCACACGTGGATGTTACTTTGGGCTAACACTGACACATAGCGGAAGCTTTTAAAAGCTAAAAAAATCGACTTTGAAACATTCTACATTGTTGCTTCGCTCCTGTTGGTCTTAGCATGCAGATATATAGCATATAGCCTTCCTCAATAAATAAACTATCTATCACTGAAAACATTTTTCAAATCAGATCAGGAGATCCTGAGATTAGCATATTTTACCAAACAAACAAACCCATATCAGCTTTATAATAGTGATATATATTGTTAGTCTTCTCACGTACATAACTTGAGTCAACTTGAGTCGTTATTCAGTTTACTATAACTTTTGATTGTAATGACCGTTTTTAAGGAAAGAAAGACTAAGTTACTCTCGAAGATATGCTTTATAATTTTCTAGGTAAGGTTTTATATTGAACCCAGAATTTTAGCAGTGATGCGTGTCTATACAAACAAACAGACAGACAGACAGACATTTCTAAAAATGAATAAAATATATCTTAATACTTATTCCTTAGACACCTGCAATGACTGACAAAGATTGTATATAAAATTTCATATAAGAAACCCTGACATTGTATTTGGACTCACTTATCATCCCATGTGAAGTTAATCATGTTGACAATATGTGGATGCGTCAGGGTCTTCAGAAGTCTTATCTCCGTTATAAGATTATCAACGGCTGAACCAGAGTTCTTGATGCTGGATTTATCCACACACTTTATTGCAACAATCGATCTAGCTCCAACCTGAAACATATACCATATATAGAAATTAGCACTGTTTATACCTGAGACTTGGGAACATCCAAAATAGTGTTAGTAATCATACAATGTCATGTCAAATATTATTGGTTATCTCATAAATCGATCCAACTATTCGAGCTGGGACTGTGGAGGATTGAAAGAAGCTTCAACCCTATGTAACTGCTGATGAGGATTTTAAATGCGTAATCCTAACCAATAACAAATATGGCCAGCTGTATTTGCATAAATTTAGAATAATACTGTAACCCATATGAAAATGAATAAAATTATTTTATTTATTTATTATCTATAATAAAATCATTATATAATAGATCTTTACCTATGAAATTGCGGGTCTGCAGTACTGGCCATTTCAAATCAACTTTGGTCGACAATGACGAATTAAAAGCGATTGTGGAAGCTGATGATACATAATCTATGGCTAAATTAACAACAGCCTTCGACATTCGCGTCAAAACAATATTAGTCCATTTGCGTCAAATTTACAAGGTAAAAAAGCGTGACAAATGGGTGCCCCACAAACTCAATGATCGCCAGTGCAAAGTACAAGTTGAGACGTGCCTTGCACTGCTCAACAGACACACAAATGAAGGACTTTTGAACTGCATTGTTACCTGCGATGAAAATTAAATTCTGTTTGGTAGTTTGATGCAAATGCTCAGCAAGTTGGTTGGATCCTGGTTCAGCACCTAAACAATGTCCTAAACAAAAACTTACCCCTAGAAAAGTGAAGTTTGAAGAATTTGTTGCCTCCACTCCAGCTGATTTCTCTAAGAAGGGCATCAATAAACTGCCACTGCGTTGGCAAAGATGCATTGATTACATGTGTGATTACTTTGATTAATACAAATAAAAAATACATGAAAACAAATTGTTTAAATTTTTTCATACAAAACAACAATTTCATATGTAAAGACCTAATATTATAAAACAAAGCTCCTCTGGCACATCTATCTATCTACATGTTCGTGATAAGCTCAAAAACTATTGAGCTGATTTCTATGCGGTTTTCACCAGTAGATAAAGTATTTTGTGAGGAAAGTTTAGTTTGTCAAGTTTTTTTTTATCAGTGCAGTGTATGCTGAGCCAGTTTAAAGTCTACAGAGGCACATGTTTTGTTTATGAAAGTTATTAATAAACAATAAAAGACATTCTAGAACATCAATATACTTGGATTAAACATAACCAAGTTATTATTTTTCCTACATTTTCCTCAACATGACTAAATATTCAAAGAACAAGGAATAATGTAAATATTAATCAGTTATTAAAATATTGGTCAGTATTAGTAGTACAATTAAAAAATGCAAAATTTCGAATCAAAGATACTGCAGGAGTCCAGACTGACTTGGACAGCACAATAATAAGATTTGGAGTGCGTAAAATGGACTGTTAATTTCTAACTTCAAACTCTTTGGTCAGTCTGTCAACAGAGGATGACATACTTAGTAGTTATAATGGCTTTGGGTATCATATTTGTATAAACTTTATCTATAGAAAGTTTCATAGATTCCTAAATAAACAACGGTATTATTTACATTGATATAATGTTATCTGTACACAATTTTGCAATCGCCACGTTAGTATAGTGAAAAATCTGTTTAATTGTCGTCTTTAGTTTTATGAAGGCTTGAGTATGAAATAAATACCGATTTACACAGAGTAATTACTACTTAATTAATGTTATTACTTTTAAAATATACCTTTGTATGCGCTTTGTATACAGTCGAGTAGCTTCCCGAGCCCAATTTCTCTGTGACCACATATCCGTCTATCTTTGGAAATGCCATTATAACTAAGATTTATTAATTTACGAACTACATATTTTACAAAACTATTTTTCTATATAACTTTAAGAATTACACAGGTACGGTATGAACTTATTGATATTTTGATAAAGTTCATGAATTTACATTGACATCTTTGACACTGACAAATAGTAGTAATAATATTCGTCCAATAGGACAGGCGAAGGAATTACCCATACTGCCAATTCTGAAGTTGTCTATGTAGGTAATTCGTATGTATACTTTAACCAGTTTTCTTCTATGTTCACGATAATGTAAAGGTATAAACGCCAATTCTTCTATATAATATTTTGTACAACTTGTAATCATCTTTGTTATCTTCTTAATTTTCAAGTCGTTTCTATTGCCAATTCTGAAGTTGTCAATATGAGTAGTTCTTATATATTCTTTAGTCAGTTTTATTCCGATGATATTACAAATGTTTTCTTCTATGTCCAAATTAATTTAAAGACATAAACGCCAAATCTTCTATATAATATTTCAGACATTGTTTATCTTCTTGTTCTTCGAGTAATCATAAAAAAAATTGTTTAAATATCTCCAAGTGTGGTGTTGATAAAGTCAAAGATAGATTTAAAATTATTAGGACAAGATAGGAGATTGATATTCAGGTAAAGTGTCGTGCAATTATTTCAATGTTCCACCGAGATGGTGGCTCCCTTGTTAGAACTTTCCTGGGAATTTTTGTGGCATCTAAGAGTTCATGGTCCGTGGTATTATTTTTCATTTACTTCACTTACGCACAATAAATTGATATTACATAAAACACCACCAACTTTACAAAATACAGAGTCAAGCAACACAAGATTATGAATAAAATATAAAATCCACTACACGACAGACTGAAATCCTCCCAAAAATTCCAGCACTGACAATTTTATTGCTACTGTATTTTCCTTACTAAAGAATAGGCAAAGGTATCTAGACTATCCAATCATTTCAAACGATTCGAATTATTCAACTATCCCACTGATCGAATATTTTTACAATAAGAAAAAATTATTGAACTACTAGGTGTTGAAAAAGACATATTTCCCAATTAGTTTCATTGTATAAAAAGTTAAATTAAATTATAAATTTTCAAACTAGTTCAATTAAAATTCCTTGACTGACAGACGAATCTATTGAACTAAATTTGTATATTGATAATTATTTATTAGTAGTAAATATCTAAAACTACTTAAAACCATTAAAGTAGTTTCAATTATTAACATAATTTTATTATTTGAACAATCCAAATAGTTGGAATTATGCAAAAGTTTACTTCATTCGTATAGTTTATATACGTAATATTTATGGTGGTCACATATACTATTTATAGTATCTATCTATCTAATACCTTTAAACGAGCAATTCTTGTATATTTTTATATTTGTATATATACAGGATCTCGGAAACGGCGTCAGCGATTTCCGTGAAACTTAGTATGTAGGTAGTTTCGGGGACGATAAATCGATCTAGCTAGATTTTATTCATAGAAAACTTTTTTAACTGAGATTTCAAGCAACGAAAAAATTTAGCTAGAATATAAGGTAAATCTCGCCAGCGTTGTCAAACAAAAATAGCTCAGATGGAAATCGGTTGTTTCGAAAATCCGTATAACCCCAGTTCGAATCCGAGTAACAGGAGAAGAGACATATTTTTTTAATATTTTCTTTTTTGTATAAAAAAAATAATAATTTTATAAGGCAAACCTAACAGTATATTTTAATTTAAAAATGTTTTTTAAAGAACCGAGCTAGGCTCCATCGCCCAAGTACTTGAAATTATATCAAGAAACTTGTAATATCGTTTATCACTCGACTATGGCAGTAATACTTTACTAGACGGCTGGTTTTTAAAAATAAAATAGAAGGAGAAGAAACTAGACACAGTTTAGATAGCATTCTCGATTATTTAAAAATAAACCTGTATGGTATTCCCAAAATACAACAGGCGTTCAAAAATATACTTAAATGCGATATATAGCCGTTTATCGGGCTGATCGAAGACGTGAGATGCGCAATAAACGCGCGGAAACCGTCTCACGAACTGGGGTGTCTGGGAGGAAGACGGGTGACTTCAACCCCACCCTGGTGATGGTAGAAACGTCCACACCGGTAGGAATGACGCGCCTCAACGAAACAGGATGCAAGCTAAAAAGAAAAACAAGAAAACACACACACAAACAACTAACGCCCCCCTCCCCTCCGCTGACAGAGGTCAACCACCCACAGGAACCAATGGATTTAACGAATTTAGGTTACAACTATCCAATGAAGAGTTCTTAGCTCAAACGCTCTCTAAGAAACGTAGAATGGTCGACTGCTTTCTTAGAGAGCAGAAAATAGACATCATGTTGATATCGGAGACGCGGTTAAGGGAAGGAGAGAGGTACTCCTTCCCACAATACGTGGTCTACAGAAAGGATGAGAGACAGGAGTTGCGATGAGGGGACTCGTAGTAACTTTAGAGACATGTTTCGGGTATAGTTAAATTGTTTTGAAGGTAACGATAGCTCGTCTACTATAGTATTTACGCCATCTATTGCACATTATGACAGGTATAGACTACCTAATGTAACAACTTTACTCAATATAAAATAATTAGGTATGAAAATATTATCTGCATTTTTTTTATATCATAGGAGGCAAATGAACCGGTGGGTCACCTGATGTTAAGTGATCACCACCGTCCATAGACACCAGTAACACCAGAGGAGTTGCAAGTGCGTTGTCAGCCTCTCTTGGTGGGGAAGGAAGAAGGGGAAAAAAGAGAAGAGAGAGGAATGGAGGAAGGGAGGTGGGACTCCGGCGTTCTCACTGACTGAACGAAACACAACAATGCAAGCACTGTTACTTTACGTCGGTTTGCTGTGAGAGGGTGGTACTACCCCGGACGAGCCAACCCATTCATGCTGAAACCAGTAATAGCTTCAGCGTGGCTCTACCACCTACTGAAAAAAAAATGCCAAGATTAAATAACTAAATCGCCTGTTACATAAACATTAATTGTACGTATATACGTGGCTTATCTCTTGTAATAAAATTCTTAATAAGTCAACAATATTCGTTGTACACGTTACGGTATAATATGTTATCCTGTAAAGTTTGTTTTCTCTCGCTAAATATAAAATGACACCTTATTACGTGGACGGTAGAATTGAGAATCATTAATATTCTGCTTAGTGATACTATGTTTGCATCGCAACTAGGATGCTGCAACGTTGTACGTACGTTACCGGATTCCAGTATGTATTGTGTGGCCGCCGTGTTAAGGTCACTGCGGGCTACTTTGCTAAGCGTCGCGTTATTATATTGGTGACACTGATCTCTTTCCATTTTCATCTTTTAGTGTCTAAATTAAAAAAAAAATACCTTAAAATAAAAATATTCATTCACCTCAAAATAATTAAATCGTAATATAAAATATATTATAATATCTGATGCCCGTGACTCCGTCTGCACCGTTTATTAACTCAGTTGTTTTGTTATATCTCAAAGAGATTAGGCAGCGTTTTCGACGGAAGCTCCCAGAAGGCTTGACTGTTTCCCCAACATTTATCGTTACATTTTAACCAATTTCCAAAAAAATCTTAACAAATCAATATTATATATTTGTAATATCATTGTGACAAATTGTATATCCGATGGATGTAGCCCATGCACTGAGTCAAGTATACGACGGTATATATTCACCGAAACCGATAGTAAGATCTCTGAGCATCAGGGGCTATCAGGGCGATAAAATACCCTCACACACTCCCGATACTCTCTTCCTGGTACACACACAGGAGGGGAAAAACGCCCTGATAAAAAAGGGCTACAGGGTAGGGGAAGGATCGCGCGTTCTTTCAAATCGGTGGTGATCCTGCAAACAAAGAGCAGGAGGGTACAAATCCACGATAGCGTTTCACATGCTATAGTGGCAATATCTAGGCACACTGACACCTGTGTCTACTATACCGACGTGACTGACGACGCGATAAGTAGGTTCATTCGTCGGGCCGTGGACGCTCCGGCACGGGATATTGTAGATTACAACCTAAAAATGGCCATAAAGAATGGAAATGTAAGCGCTATAAAAAGAATAACGTCATTAAACCAAAAGTAGTTAATAATAATTGAACAGTATATTTAACATTTTACTATTAAAAAAAACGCTCACGGATACGATTTTTACGTATACAAAATACTTCATGTAAGCAAAAAAAGGTGCGGACCAAGAGTCTGCAGAATAACATAACAATAATAAAAAAAAATTGTATACGTAAACATTTCTCCTGAATCGTTATATGAAAATCCGCTGAGTAGTTTTTGAATTTATTGCAAATAGACAGGCAGATAGACTTTGTTTTATAATATATAGTGATATATTGTGATGATCGTACACATTATTAATATAATAAATCTCGAGAGTTCGTTATTGTGTTTGTTTCAACGCGCAACTATCTGGAACTATCTGGACTTACACTTTATACTTTAATACTCAGAAAAAACGTCAAAAGTGGAGCAAACACCATACAAAATAAAAGACTGATAGTAAAGCGAGAATAAAGTAATTGTCATGGTGAAACGAGAGCAGGAAACTGTAAACGCGGGTAAAACCACTAAGCACGGCTAGCTAGTTAGAAAAAAAAATCACTTCATACGAATACGGATGCAATGATTTTGATACTTGAAATTTTAAAAGTGCTAAAAAAGATACATAATATTTTTAATATTTTAATATTAGTCTATACTAACACCATAATAAGGTAAAGTTGGTGAGTTCATGACGTTGTTAGGGGTAACCTCTGAATCTACTGAGTTTGTAAATCCTTTCACCAATAGAAAACCACGTTATTTGTAAGTGTCATAGGCTATATATTAACCCGAAAAATTAAAAGACTTGTAAATCGAAAAGTGAAGTGAATATGAAATAATACCGTGGAGCATGGGTTTTGACTTGCCACGAAAACCCTGAAAGTTCTAGGAAAACGGCCACCATCTAGTTAGTTTATTGAAATTATCACAAGAAACTTGTTATATCATTACATACTGGATAATGCTAGTAACAATCTACTAAGACTGGTTGCCAAACAAAATAACAAGAAACATTATCTTCGCGTAACTGTAACAGTTTACTATTTTTTTTAAATATCATATAGGAAGCAAACGAATATGCGGGTCACCTGATGTTAAGCGATCACCGCCGTCTGTAGACACTAGCAACCCCAGAGAAGTTGCATGTGCGTTGCCAACCTTTGTTTGGTAGAATGGAGAGAAAGGGGGAGGAGTTAGAGGAGAGAGGAAGGGAGATGGGTCTCCGGCGCTCTCACTGGCCGAACGAAACGCAACAATGCGTGCACTGTTACTTCACGTCGGTTTTCTGTGAGAAAGTGGTGCTACCCCGGTCAAGCCGATCCATTCATACTGAAACTAATAGTAGCTTCAGCGTAGCTCTACCACTCACATTACTATTACTGATACCGCTCTTTAATCTTACTTGACAATTACCATAGTATTTTGGTTTCGCCAAATTAAACAATCATTTTCTTCTTTTTATCCTCATCGCACCCAAGTAGGGTAAGCATATGTTATTTGTCACTCTCCTCTCTCAAATGTCACCTCAGTATTCACACCTTTTATACAGATCATTTTTCAGACTGTTCTTCCATACCTTTTCCAGTCTTTCTCTACGCCTATATCCGTTCTCATTCATACTCAAGACTTTGCTAATTACATGACTTGCAATTCTTCTCATAATATACCCGTACCATGATAAGCTATTTAGAAGTCGTTGTGGTAATGGTTTGACCGATGGAATACTATTTCCATTTACTAATTTAAACTAGTAACAGTATCGGCTGACAGTGAAGGAAGACATCGAGAGGAAACCTGAACCTGAGATATATTCTTGTAGTACTACTGTATGTGGGAAAAATATAGAACTGTGGGTTTCTCAGAGTTTGAAATCACCAATACGTCGTGGTCTGGCGTAGTGATTACGCCCATACCTTCCTTCGGGAAGCGGCCTATGGCCCTGCAGTGGGTATCTTACAGGATGAAGATAATCATGATGCTAACTTATTTCTCCTCAACATCTCTGTCACCAGTGCTATTTTCATGCTTCCTCTGACATACATATTATCATTCGTTTTTTTTTTTTTTTTTTTTTTCGAGATGTCTACGCCTTTGACCCAGCAAGGTCTTAACAGCTTCACCGGACTACTAAGGCGAGCGCTTAAGGCACTCAGCTGATTTTATTTTGGCAACCAGCTCAAGGGCGCACGGCACACCTCGACTTGACTGTTGCAAAATCGCGACCTATCTTAGCTAACCTAGCTAACTATTCATATATGTATGAGTTGTTGAAACGTATATGTGTACCAAGCATATACGCCTCAGCAACTCCTCCATATATTTATTATCGGAAAATTGAGAGTTTTTCAGTTCGACGAGGGAAATAAGTGACCCTTCCACTTTCATGTGCAAGCGTGTAGGCGTGCACGTGTGTGGGGGTGATCGTGTAGTGTTGTAGCAGTGATGTATACTTGTGTGTCACCGTATCGCGCAAGCAACGCACTCAAGGGCTCCCTGCCGAGGGATCGAACCTAGGCTTGAGCCGCTGCCGTGGGAGGCCTAATCGGGTGTGCGGGAGCGAAATTAACCCCCAGACCATGGCGGCGTGATCTGTGGTTACGCGGGCGTGGGCGTGAGCACGCTCTGTTTCGAGGGACAGGCTGGTACTGATCGTTCGCTGACGTGATTAAATCAGGAGGGTCGGTAAAAATGCATCGCGGACGTCTTTTATAACGCGCAGCGTTAGGTACGGTTTCATAGTTTGCGGCGGATACCACTAAGGGATTGGGATGATTCGCAGCTTTTTCAAAATAACTAATCGTAAGTGATTTTACGTACGCCCACATAGAAGGAATCTCTAGGTCTCTATGGAGATCGACTCTCCGAATGTACCACGGAGCACCGGTCACTTTACGTAAAACACGATTTTGGAGAACCTGCAGCTTATGAAAGTTATCTTTGGACATATGCGCAAAAACGGGGCAGCTATATGCCATCACGGGACGGATACACGTCTTATACAAAGTGAGCTTGTGTCTGAGGGACATCTTACTCTTATGACAAAGTAACGGATGGAGGCGACCCAAGACCATAGCGGCTTTGTTTCGCACTCTGTCTGTATGTGAATTGAACTTTAAATGTTTATCTAATGTGACACCGAGATATTTGACCTCTTCGACCCAAGGAATATCGATTCCGTATAGCCTGATGGGCTCAAATTTATTAACGCGTTTCGTGGGATCGAAGAGTATTGCGGCACTCTTATCGGGATTAACTTCTATGCGCCATCGACGAAACCATTCACCGAGAGTATGAACGGCTTTTTCGATGCGCTTCCTAAGAAAGTCCGACCGCCAGCCGGAAGTGTAAATAACGGTATCGTCAGCGTAACAACCTATCTCGACCCCCCAAGACCGAGATAGGTCACTGATGAACAGATTGAAGAGCGTGGGCGCGAGTATGGAGCCCTGTGGCACACCTGAGCGTATCGGGTGGGGCAGCGATAGTTCACCATCCACTCTGAAGCGGAATGTTCTATCAGTGAGATAAGCGCGGATAATATGAATTAACCTATCGGGTACGCGAGATTTACATAATTTATGGATGAGCCCTCCGTGCCAGACCTTATCGAAGGCCTTGGCGATATCGAAGAAGACTGCAATTGTGCGTTTCGGTTTACGTTTCGGATCGGCGTTAAATTTAGAGAAAATGTACTCCGTGAGGCGGTGTACTTGATTCGTGCAAGAGTGTTCGGCGCGAAATCCGAACTGCTCAGGTGGTATTAATTTTAAATCTGTAATCGAGAACTGAAGACGGTTCAGAAGGAGCCGCTCGTAAAGTTTTCCTAAGGTATCTAACAGACTAATGGGGCGATAGCTAACGGGAAGCGTAGCTTTCTTGCCGGGCTTGACATATTACCATTCGCATCTCTGTCACATGTACTATTTTCTCAACGACCTCTTTCGTAGCCCAATATTCGGGTTCATATAATATAACTACTGGTCATATTATATATCTCCCCCTTGGATTTTAATGACAGTCGTTGTTTACAAATTATCCCAGACACCGTTTGCAATTTCCTCCATCCTGTATTTACTAAACGATAACTTTACAAATTTTAAACTACTAGCTTCTGCCCGCGACTTCTTTCGCGTGCAATAGTTACTTTGGGCTAACGCTAACGGAACGCAGCGAAAGCTCACAAGAGGAAAAAAAACTCGATTTTTAAACATTCTTCATTGGTGCTCCGATCCTATTGGTCTTAACGTGATAATATATAGCCTATATATAACCATCCTTGATAAATGAGCTACATAACATTGAAAGAATTTTTCAAATCAGACCAAATCGGGCCAGTGGTTCCTGAGATTACCCCCTACAACGTCACAAACTCGCAAACTATACCTCTTTACAATATTAGTATGTATAGACTAGCGGTCCCTGCGGACATTGTCCTGCTTTGAATAAATCCTAAAAGCCAACCGCAGCGCCAACTTCTGGACCCAATTATAAATCTAAACCATGTTCGGATCTCCTGGAACACCCACACAAAATTTCATCAAAATCTGTCCAGCGGTTTAGGAGGAGTTCAGTGATATACACACGTACAGAAGAAATTTATATGAAAAGATATCTTGGTCTGAGCTATATACTATATTGATGTAAAGTTTGTTGAATAGATTGTGCATAAAAGATATTGCGTGGTTAATAAGATAATTTAATGAACAATAGTACGTGATCGAGCAGAAGAACTATGTACAGTGTTGTAGCTGGGCAGAAACAGAATGGAGCTAAAAGCAAATCAACGCTTCGTGATCCGGTAAGATTTCATCCAAATATTACATATCATAATCATTAGTATTAAAAAATTTACTGCATACTATCAGTGCCCGCGAGTCCGTCCACGTGGAAAGAACGTAATATAAAAAAATAGAAACTAATAAAATCTTCTGAATGTTAAGTCCATGTACTTATCTAATTTTCTCTCGTACTTAAGTCACGTTGTCATTAAAATTACAATACCTTTTGATAGAGTGAACCGATTTTAATGAAACAAAAACTAAGTTATTCTCGAAGATATGCTTTATGACTAGAAGCCAGTACTTTAGCAGTGATGAGACGATTTAAAGACGAGGATATAGAAAAGTAAATAAATAAATGGACTTAATACATTCAAATGATTTTATTAGTCGCTGTTTTTTACATTAGTTTTTACGTGGGCAGAGTTACGAGCACAGCTAATTCATAATAAACTTTATTATTTTGTAATATGTAAGAATAATGTTTTGTCGAAAAAAGTATCAAAACAGTTTGGGCGTCAACCACGGCGTTCGTATTCAGTACTTAATTTATTCTGGGGATGCGCTTTTTGAATTTATTATGTTGGTATTTGTCTTGTAGTTTAAAGTGTTACCAGTTTAAAAACTTTTGAAAAAGGCAACCACGAAGTAACATTAGTATATTTATATTATAGGAGGCAAACGACCGGGCGGGTTACCTGTGTTAAGTGATCATCACCGTTTATAGATACTTGCAATACCAGGGGCGTCGCAAGTTCGTTACCCGCCTGTATTTGAGGAGAAGGAAGGAGGAGGGGAAGGGAAGCAGGGTGAAGATGGGAGTTGGGCCTCCGGCGCTCTTACTGACCGAACGAAAGGCAACAATACAAGCACTGTTACTTCACGTGGATGTTTCTGTGTGTCGGGCAGCACTAATCTGAGCGAGCCGATCCATTCATGCTGAAACCAGTTATAGCTTCAGCGTGGCTCCACCACATACAAAATCACGAAATATTTATTATTTTGAAGGGGTTCTCTGCCTTATCATTGAAATCTGAGCACCTAAAATACTTAAATTGAAATGGAACCAACATAAAAATTGCGCCCTTTATAATAAAAAAAAAAAATATATTTTTCCAAATAATAAACTACTAACTTCTGAAGTAAAAAACATAAAAAGGGCATGTCGTCAAAACACACGATAGAAGTGAAACTATTGTATTCCAGGGAAACATTTTAGTTATTCATCAATGACTTTTGAATAGCATTAATTGCGTCCAATGACCGCCATGCCACCTAAACGCAATCATGGACGACGAGAAAGAAAGACATCGACATCTTGATGAGCGTATGTCTCTTTGTTCTCCAATGCCTATTCACAAGCCAAACACTACTTCCACTCTACCCGACACAGTGCTTATTCCCACCACTGCATCGTCACACAAAAAAGTTGCAGATCAGAATTACAAAGCGCTCCCATAAAAGTTTCACTACAAAATACAACTCGTTATTTGTAAAATGGATTATAAATGACTTTTTATTCTGAACAAATACTGATAAACATATTCCTATAATTAAATTGCGAAACAGGTTTCCTTTTTTTATATTAATAAAGCAGAATGTGAAAAGTTTAAATAAATTTACATGCTCACGTTCCCTAAGGATTCTAGTTAAAACTTCATGTTTTTTTGATGAAAAACTAAAGGGAGACATATATACCAATGTGTGAAGTCAAAGCGAGACGGATATAACTTTGGATATGCGCTATGAATTATTAGCGCTGTCGCAACGCGTTTTGCAAGTTCAATCCTTTAGGGAATCGACACAATGGCGGACTGTCAGCTGTCAAATATTAATGAGTGAACGCATTAATGTTGCCAGAGTTAAAATATAGCTTACTGTTAAATACTATTTAGTGAAATTAGGACATGTAATGTTGTTGAAAAATAAGAATAAATATTACCAGAATAAGCACAAAAACTGTAAATACCGCTTGGTGAATTAAACACAATAGTAGTTTAAATAACGCGAATTTAAGAGTCGTTTTAACGTATGGTGGTTGCGATATACTCAATAAATCATCTATTATTCAGTTAAATTCCTTTAAATTGGTAACTTAATCGCTTGGACGGTTTCCAGGGTAATAAAACGGGTTGAACCACAATTGGACAACTCCAGATTGTACAGTCACTGTTCGAAACTGATATGCAGGCCCAAATCTTTATATAACGCGCAACTTTGTTGATTCGACTGTGCACTACACACAGTGTGTTGATGTTGTACATAAACTGTGAGATAATTGAATAGTTTATTTCACTTTGTTATGATATATAAATAGGATAAGCTACTCTGAAACTATTACTGGTTTCCGCATGAATGGGTCGGTTCACTCCCGATATTACCACCCTCTCACAGAAACAACCCACGTCAAGTAACAGTGCTTGCACTGTTGCGTTTCGTCCGGTCAGTGAGAGCACTGGATACACACCTTCCCTTCCCCCTCCTCCTCCCCTCTCTTCCCCAAACATAGGCTGCTAACGCACTTGCGACTCACTTGGTGTTGCTAGTGTCTATAAAATAATTCGGTTATGAACCTTACATAGCGTGCACAGTGAGGCAGCTGGTTTCACTTCGCTGTAGACATAGCACTGTACATCTGGCGGAGACCGCGAACTATAGTTTGGCACTCGCTTCTAGACAGAGGATGAAAATAAATTTATATTAATAATAAAGGCTTCTATGAACATTATCCTTACAGTGTAAGGCTGATTTCTATAAAGCGTGCTCAGCTTTAAAAAAGTCAAAGAAAGATTCAAGTCAACCGAGAATGAATCAAGCAATCGAAGCCTTCTTGACATTTCTGCAATGGTGCAAGCCAATGACAATTTAGTAATAATGGTAATTAAAAAAAATGTCTGTAAAGTCGATTTATGGATGATAATTTTGTAGGTGGTAGAGCCACGCTGAAGTTATGACTGGTTTCAGAATGAATTGTTTGGCTGGCCCCCGGTACTACCACCCCACACATAGTAACTCCCACGTGAAGTAACAGTGCTGGCAATGTTGCGTTTAGTTCGGTCAGTGACAGCAATGTAGGCCCACCTCCTCCCACTCCCTCCTCATCCTGTTCCCCCTTACACAGACTGGAAATACACTTGCGACTCCCTTGATGTTGCTTGTGTCTATGGACGGTGGCGATCACTTAACATTAGGTGAACCAACTGTTCAAGTGCCTCCTATGATTAAAAAAAAAAAAAAAGAAAACCTATTAACGTCACACTGAATTGAATTATTATTATATACAAGTCAAAAACTTAGGCCGATCTAGCCTCTCTCTGGCTTGTTCCGCGTTCTCGCTTGTATGTGATTAAAAGATAAACCAAATTGAGGTTCTTGACGATTCTTCTTGATGAGTGGATTGTTTGTCCGAACCAATGATAGTTTATAATGATAGTTTTTTCATAAGCGCTTTCTTAGAGCCTAAATTAAATATAGTATTCTTGATTTTAATTATAAAAGCGAGCGAGGCCACGAGCCTATCCTAATAGTATATATTTTAGAGGGTAGAGGCACGCTGAAGCTATTACTAGTTTCAGTGTGAATTGTTCAGCTCGCCCGGTGTACTACCACCCGTCCCATAGAAACACCCACGTGAAGTAACATTGTTTGCATTGTTGCGTTTCGTTCGGTCAGTGAGAGCACCGGAGGCCCACCTCCGATCCCCTCCTACACCTCCCCTTCCTTCTCCCTTCGCCTCTTCCCCAACGACTGGCAACGCACTTGCGACTCCCCTGATGTTGCTAGTGTCTATGGAAGGCGGTGATCATTTACCATCAGGGGACCCGCCTGTTTGCCTCCTATTATCTATCTTCTATACTATAATAAAACTGTAACAAGTCGAAATCTGTACATTAAATATTTTTTGAAAATTTTAATCAGGGTAGACTATGTTATCTATATAGAAGCCAAAAATAATCTTTTTACAATTTTTGTCTGTCTGTCTGTCTGTCTGTCTGTCTGTCTGTCCCTATGCACACGCATCACTCTGAAAGTACTGAACCAATCTTGATGAAACTTGACATAGTGATAACTAATATTACGAGATTACATCAAATATACTTTTTGTCTCATAAAACGCAAAGGGTTCTCCAGGATAAAGGATTAAAGTCTAAAATATAAACCCGAATTACTCTGAAAGTACTGAACCAATTTTAACGAAATTTGACACGGTGATAACTAATATTAGAAGACTACATCCAGGATACTCTTTGTCCCATAAAACGCAATGAGTTCTCCAGAATAACGAAAAACAAAAATTTGCAGTTAACGTAACTAGACTTTTTTGCGACACCTTAGTACAAGAGCCGGCAACGTTAAAAGAACAAGAATTTTAGAATACCTGGTTCTTTAATACATCAATATATTTTTTTTTATATCATAAGAGGCAAACGAACAGGTGGGTCACGTGATGTTTAGTGACCACCACCGTCTATAGACACTAGCAACACCAGGGGATTTGTAAGTGCGTTTCCAACCTGTATATGGGGGAGTGTAAGGGAACCTCCGGTACTCTCACTGACCGAACGAAACATTACAATGCAAGCACTATTATTTGACGTCGGTTTTCTGTAAGTATTCTGGCAGTATTAGCCCGAACGAGCTGACCCATTCATGCTGAAACCAGTAATAGCTTCAGCGTGGCTCTACCACCTACAGAAATTATCAATATATCAATAGACAGAATTTAGGACACTTGGTAACGTTGTATTTTTAATAGGCATTTTGATTTATGATTAATCAATAATAAGTTTAGGAACATTTTTTTCAGTAACTTTTAAACGCAATTAAACATTCAGATACATTTTTTATAAACAATCATATATATATACCCGCTGATATATTTTATAAATAAAAAAAAGAATGTGGTGTCGTGGGACAACGGGTAGGAACGAAGTTCTTTCGGCTAATGTAGAATGGACACTATTTGGAAAAAAAAATCGTGCTCAATTTTATGTAATCGTAATTCAAATTATCAATTAAAATAACAAAATATGTCTCTTTATTTTTGTTTGACAACATAAAATTACATAGAAATAGAAATAATTACAAAAAAGGAGAAAGAGAAAGATATTATACACTACTGGCTTATGTATACGACTGTCGCGCCTGCGCACGTCTCATTTAACTGTTTTATTCCACGCACTTTTCGTTACAGTTTTACTATCACATTTTTTTCAGTTCGGTCGCGCAGCAAAGTCTCTATCTCCTCCAAGCCTGTCGTAAGGAACTTCGTGCCAATAATAAATTTCAAATCAATTATTTTTTTTCATAGCAAAGAACCAATTTCATTTTATTAAACATTATTGACCACCATATACAACGATAAACGTAAACGTATGACTTGGGATTGACGCTATCTCAAATATATGCGTCGTCGACCATCAGGCTATACAAAGCCGAAATACCTTGGGCCGGCGAGGTGAAATATCTTGGTGTTACTTTAGATAAACACTTAAATTTCGATTCACACACAGAAAGAGTGCGAAACAAAGCCGTATGGTCTTAGGTCGTTTCTATAATTTGCTTTGTCATAAGAGTAAAATATCCCCCAGACAAACTCACTTTATACAAAACTTGCATCCGTCCGATTATGACGTACAGTTGTTCGGTCTTTGCACATGCGCAAAATCGTATTCAAAAGTTGCAGTTTCTCCAGAACTGAGCCCTACGTAAAATCACCGGTGCCCCATGGTACGTCCGGAATAAGGATCTCCACAGGACCTGGAGATGCTTTCTGTCTGATCGTATATAAAATCACTTACAGGTAGTTATTGCGAAAAAGCCGCGATTCATCCCAGCCCGTTAGTGGTATCCGCCGCGAACGATGAACCCGTACCCAACGCTGCGCAGTATAGAAGACGACCGCGACACATTTTTACCGACCCTCCTGATTCAATCACGTCAGCGAACGATCAGTACCAGCCTGTCTCTTCAAGAAGAGCGTGTTCTCACCCACGCCCGCATAACCGCAGATCACGCCGCCGTGGTCTCGGACTAAATTTCGCTCCCGTACACCAAATTAGGCCCTTCTCGGCAACGGCTCAAGCCTAGATCTGTTCCCTGGGCGTGGAGCCCTTGAGTACGCTGCTCACGCGATACAGTGACACAAGAGTTCTACCCTTATTTTTCGTTATCCTATCCTACATAGTTTAGAGGATTTTTTCCTACACAAAATACATATAGAAGTTGTTGAGGCACGCATGCTTGGTACACATGCATGTTTCAATAACTTATATACGTATATAAGTTACCGGACTACTAAGACGAGCGCTTAAGGCACTCAGCCGATTTTATTTAGGCAACCAGTTCAAGGGTACACGGCACACCTCGGCTTGGCTGTTGCCTGTTGCATGCAAAATCGCGACCTATCTTAACTAATCTAGCTAACTATTCATATATGTATGATTTGTTGAAACGTATATGTATACCAAGCATACACGCCTTAACAACTCCTGCATATATTTATTATCGGAAAATTGAGAGTTTTTTAGTTCGATAAGGAAAAAAGTAAACCCTTCCACTTTCATGTGTAACATATTTCATTCATCATCATTCAGTCTTTCATGTGTTTCACGTGTGTGGGGGTGATCGTGTAGTGTTGTAGCAGTGATGTATATTTGTGTGTCACCGTATCGCGCAAGCAACGCACTCAAGGGGTCCTTACCGAGGGATTGAACCTGATGTATAAAACTGGCTTGGTTTGAAGGTGATAGGTACTATGTTGTGAGTGGTACAGAGATTATTTATAAAAATATATTGGAAATATATTTCAAATACGTTTTTGAAACAGTTTATAACTCTTAGACAATAGTTTCAAGCAAGTGACATTTGACGTTTTCGGCGGGATGTTTGACGCTTCGATACGGTGTTCATATATTTTTCTTTAATACAATGGTGTATAAAAAGGTTTTAATACAAGTCGAAGATAGTTATGATAAAGTAAGTGGTAGAGATGTTTATTCAGTTTTATGTAGGTTAGTTTTTATTTTAATTGATCCTGGTAGATGACGCTACGAATGGGTACTAGGTTTATTTAAAAAATGAATACATGTAATCTGGGTATATGTTTAAGTGAATCCGTGGATAGTTTGGATTCACAATTGGAAACGGTAATTGTGGCTGCAATCGGGTATCAGTTTTATTTGCGGGGTGGTAGGGCTTTACAGCCTGACTGGGTCACAACCACCATGTACATGACGAAAAAATCCGTAATAGTGATTCGCTTCTACGCGTCGCGTTTCGGGATCAGCCTGTGCATATCCAGCTTTTTGTAGGCCGGCATGATAGTGGCGACCAGCGATGGATAGTGTGTCACTCGGTGGTCGCTATTGTTTTTGGATTGTACTGTGCTTACCATCAGGCATAGTGCAGGCATTTTGCCGTGCTACGATAAAAAAAAGAAACAATTTTTTCGCGTGATAACCAATTTGGTGCAAACGAAGTTGCAGGTCAGCTAGTATAAAATATTTCTATATGTTGTTACAGAAAGTGGACGAGAAAGAATCAAACAAATTGGGCTTTACCAAGAAGTGCGTCGATTACGTGATGAAGAAGTTCATTCCAGCACGAGGTAAGCCACTGAAGTCACCTTATGAATACAAATGGACTATCACAGCCGTGTGGCTTTACAACCTGGGTTTTATTTTTATATCCATTGCCTTGATAATAAAACCTAAAATTCAACCGCAGCGCCACCTACCGGGTCGAATTGCGAATTTAAATAATTCTTAAACCCACTTGAATACACACAAAAAATATCATCAAAATCTGTCCAACTGTTTGGGACTAGTTCAGTCACATACACACTGACAGTAGAATTATATATACAGCATGACTGGTTAAATAGTTGCAATACTTTCACAGACTCCTCATTACTTGCTTACCGTTCTAAATCAATGAAAAATATAGGTGCTTAATATTTGACCTAATTATCTAGAGAAACGCAAAACTAATCTACAGTCAACATCAAGTGATTTATGCAAAACCGAACTCGTGTAATAAAAGAATCACGCCCTGTCGCGTACTCCAGGCTGCTTCCTACAACTCGGCTCGCGCCCTGGTTCCCATTGTTTAACAATGCACCGTTCCCAAGTTAAGTAGTTACGTAATGATTAAACTTGAAAACGGCCCCTTTATAGTTGTTCCTTTAAGCTAGGCTTGACTTTTTACGTTTAAAAGTATCGTTTCCATACTTTTCAAAGTTCTAAAGCAAACTTTAGCTAAGGTTATCTTTGTTGTTTATTACTATTTGTTGCAATATTATCATTTCATATGTTAAATGTGACCATGAACTACCACACGATAGAAGGGTAACACCCTTTAAACATTTACCTGGCACATAAAGATCTGAACCCGTTATATTCCTCACAACTGAAACATTCTCACGCATGGAGATAATCAATATAGAATTAGTTTTAGACGATCAGATTCATCATTTAGGGATTGTAAATATAAAATATTAGCCTCTGCCCGCGACTTCGTTCGCGTGCACATAGTTAATTTGGGCTAACTAATATGCAGCGAAAGCTCTCAAGAAGAAAAACACTCCGATTTTTAAACATTCTTCATTGTTGCTCCGCTTCTATTGGTCTTAGCGTCATGATATAGCCTATAACCATCATCGATAAATGAGCTATATAACACAGAAAGAATTTTTCAAATCGGATCAGTAGTTCCTGAGATTACCCCCTACAACGTCACAACATCACAACGTCACAAACTTTACCTCTTTATAATATTAGTATAGATTATTATATCCGTGTGTGTCTGTGTGTGTGTTAATCTAATTATATATACCTTATTATTATACTATACCTAATTATCTTATATCTCTAAACGAACAATTCTTGTATATTTTTATATTTGTATATAATTAGAATCTCAGAAACGGTGTCATCTATTACCGTGAAACTTAATATGTTGGTAGTTTCGAGGAGGATAAATCGATCTAGGTAGATTTTATTCATAGAAAACTTTTTTAACTGAGTTTTTAGGCAATGAAAAAATATAGCTAGAATATAAAGGTAAATTTCGCCGACGCTGTCAATAAATCCGTGTAACCCCAGTTTGAATCCGAGTGTATATAATTTTTTTTGTAAAAAAAATCATAATTTTGTAAGGCATACCTAACAATTTATTTCAATGAAATAAATCATTTTATTATTATAATTATAAGAGAGATATCTTTTTTTTTATATCATACAGGAGGCAAACGAACATGCGGGTCATCTGTTGTTAAGTGATCACCACCGTTCATAGATACTAGCAACCCGGGAGGAGTCGCAAATGCGTTGCCAGCTTGTGTTTGGGGGAATAGAGAGAAAAGGAGAAGGGTTAGAGGAGAGGGGAAGGGAGAGGAGAGGGGAGGGGAGGGGAGATGGGTCTCCGACGCTCTCACTGACCGAACGAAACGCAACAATGCAAGTACTGTTACTTCACGTCGGTTTTCTGTGAGAGGGTGGCGCTTCCCCGGACGAGCCGACCCATTCGTGCTGAAACCAATAATAGATTCAGCGTGGCTCTACCACCTATTATGTATCTCTTTTATGTGAAAAAAATGCTAATTTTGTAAGACAAACCTAACAGTTTATTTTAATTTAAAAATGTTTTTTAAAGAACCGACCCAGGCTTGGTCGCCGAGGTACTTTTTTTAATGCCACAAAACGTATGTTGATCATCTGGAGACTTTTTTCCGTATATTTAAATTCGTAATTCATGTATCTACACTAACCTTGTAAAGCTGAAGAGTTTATTGGGTTAAACGCTCTAATCTCAGGAATTACTGTGCCGATTTGAAAAAAATATTTCAGTGTTAGATAGCTCATTTATAGAGGGAGTATAATATATAATCACGCTAAGAACAATAGGAGAATGTTTCAAAATCGTGGTTAACGTACGTATTATTTAAACATATATTTGACCCTCTACGTAAACCAAGTCACGAGTTAATAAAAAAGCGTTAACCCGAAAAATAGTATTCCACGCGGACGAAGCCGCGGGCAGAAACTAGTTCATATAAGATATAATAGGTCTCTTTACCAATGAAATTGTCGTTCTGCAGTACTGGCCATTTCAAATCAAAATAGTTTTTGTTTGGCTAAGAATTCTAATTTCAAATTAATTTTATTTTAAAAACATGGAATTCTTTTTCCAAAAATAGTCATTTGTTTATTGATTAGTGTTACATTTTCATCGCATTTCAATCTTTTTTGTCATTTATTTATTTATTTATTACGGAGCTAACACCACAAACCAACGCACTACCTGTTATTGGTTTGCTCGCTTCCGTTCTGGGAATTTCGACCTGAAAAATGAACCTCGCGGTCGTCCTAAGACTTTGGTCGACAATGACGAATTAAAGGCGATTGTGGAAGCTGATGATACACAATCTACGGCAGAATTAGCAGCAGACGTTAGCGTCAAAACAATATTGGCCCATTTGCGTCAAATTGGCAAGGTAAAAAAGCAAGGTAAAAGGTAAAAAAACTCAATGACCGCCAGCGCGAAGTACGCGTCAAGACGTGCCTTACACTGCTCAACAGACACACAAATGAAGGAATTTTGAACCGCATTGTTACCTGCGATGAGAAATGGATTCTGTTTGATAACCGCAAGTGCTCAGCAAGTTGGTTGGATCCTGGTTCAGCACCTAAACAATGCCCTAAACGAAAACTTACCCCTAGGAAAGTGATGATCACTGTTTGATGGTGTAGCGCCGGTGTGATTCATCACAGCTTCTTACCGAACGGGGTAAGCATTACTGCAGATGTGTACTGTGAAGAACTGAGCACAATGATGGAGAAGCTAGCACATCTCCAACCAGCATTAGTCAATCGCTCGTCTCCGCTGCTCCTGCACGACAACGCGCGACCTCATACTGCACAGCTGGGGGTCTCCAAGTTGCAAGAACTGAGGTTGGAAGTTCTCCGTCATCCGCCCTACTCACCAGACCTTGCGCCTACAGACTACTACTATTTCTAGAATTTGGATAACTCCTTGACGGGAAAAAAATTCAATATCCGCGAGGCAGTACAAAGTGCATTTGAAGAATTTGTTGCCTCCCGTCCAGCTGATTTCTTTAAGAAGGGCATCAATAAACTGCCACTGCGTTGGCAAAGATGCATTGATTGTGACTACTTCGATTAATACAAAAAAAAAATACATAAAAAAAATTCGTTTAAATTTTTTCATACAAAACGGCAATTTCATAGGTAAAGACCTAATATAAGACCTTACTAAAACCCTCACGGCATACATCCCAACATCCAGGTATCTAACTAAGCACCACATATACATGACCATTGACACAGTACTATATGTACAGTATATCACAAATTTCAAATTGCGTATAATAGAAAGAAAATAGCTTATGTGACGTAACTCACGATGTTTCTCTGACTTTAATAACTGGAAATTATGAAAGATTAATATAAATTGCTTAAACACTCATAAGTTAGTACTAGTAGTGGGCATATTGGACCCGTGAGAAAAGTTACACACCAGTGTGTGTGCTTATCTTGAACGCCTAGACTAGATCTTTGTCAATATTAGAATCATAAATACTAATTTTAGTCTGAAAGCATCCCGCGTGGTCAAACTCCCTGTACTAAAAATACACGGCGCCATCTCTTGAGATTTAAAATGAAATAATCACTACCGCCATCTCTTTTTCTATACAGCAATTTTATTGCGTGTTTCGTACAACAGTCCAATTGTATGTGAACATACTCTATTCAAATAAGCGCCATCTGTTGTATGTTTAAAATAATTTTTCATTTTAGTATTCCCTATATTAGAAACTTTTGTCAACTTGACGAATGTTTTTTTTAATGCCACTAGATGTCGCTGTTCACAAGTTTTTTTATGTATAATTTCAATTATTTGTTACCACAATATATTAACATAGCCACGCCACGTTTTAATTTTGACTCCCTTATTCAACTCCAGTTTATTTTATGGTGCACGTGTTCTGTTAATCTATTTACTAGGTAACCTCGGTTTTTCGGTAGCATATAAAACATATGAACAAGCATGCCATTGTAATTAATCAAAAGCACAATGTAGCTTGTACGTTGTTTTTTGTATTGACCCTAATCGTTTGTAAACGTCGTGCGATCAGCGGAATAAGATGTTTGTTAAAGTAATGCAGATGATACATAATTTCCTATTTATTTTAAATAAGCGCCTCTTAAGGTGGAACTTTTTTCTATCGCCTCAAACATTTTTGTCTATCTATATGTTGTCGGGCAGAGTAGCTAATGTCACCAGATTAGGCCCACCTCGGCAGCGGCTCAATCCTAGGTTCGTTCCCTCAGCGTGGAGCTCTTGAGTGCGGTGCTCGCGCGATACAGGAGCACAAAATCTTACAACACTGTAACAACGTTTCACATCTCCACACACGTGCACGCACACACGTGCACGCACACACGCTTACACATGAAAGTGGAAGGGTTTTGTTTCTTTCCCTTATCAAACTGAAATAGTTTAGAAAATTATATACATATATAAGAGTTACTGAGATATGTACGCTTGGTACATATATATGTTCCAACAACTCATATATGTATGAATAGTTAACTTACGTTAGCTGACGTTACGTTACGTTACTGAGCGCTCGTCTTAGTAGTCCGGTGAAACTGTTAAGACCTTGCGAGATCAATAGCATACTCAGTTCGAGAAAAAGAAGCAGCCAACGCCAATATGGTGGCGTCCATGACTCAATTGAAAATGATTCATCGATTTAAATAAATATCGTGCTCAGTTTTTAATATGCATCTAACATATGAACGAATGTAATGTATTCCGTACACAAATACACAGATTGAAATGTATCGTTGGATATCTTGTCTACTGATGATTTCACATTATCATTTCCAATTTCCAATTACATAGTTAAGATTAAAAACGCGATTTTAATACAATAAATCGAATAATCTTTCAAAAATTTTCAGTTAAGTGCCTATGATACGAAAAAAGTTCCACTTGAATCGTGGTTTCATAAAATAACACAAACTTTTGAAATGCATTTGTGTTACTAATATTGAAAGTAAGTCAGTAGTCACGCTCGGTGCTGTGACGTACTGAATCGTGTATACTCGGCTCCAATCGTCATCAGCCACGATCACTGTTTGAAAAGGAGCGCACCGTTCTAATAATTATGATTCTATTATTACGCACTATAATCATAAAATTGTATTAGATACGCTTTGTATACAATCAGCGCAGTTAGTATAGAAAAAATTTTAAACTGGAAAATCAGATGTTTCCGCTTCTATCGAGAGGTAATAAGTACATCCACTTTATCACTTGGGTGAAATTGAAAGCTAAGCTGAGTTTGTAAAGAGAAATATTTAGTAAGATATAGCAAACCTCGGTCACGTCTAACGCCTGAATACTAATGTTAATTGATGACGTAATCTAATGGAACCTATTCTTGAGTACACCTTCGGGAACTTACCTCACCTATCCATCAACTTAATGAGGAACTGAAGAAGATAACTAAACTAATGTCTTATGGTATTATGTTCTGGGAGACGGCAGCTGAGATGGACACCATATTCCGACTACAAAAACGGGCAGTTCGAACAACTTATAGTATGGGGCTTCATTATAGATTAAGTTTCAGGAATTCGGTATCTTCACTTTGCCCTCAATGTATTCTTGATAATATAAAGTACGTCCACAAAAACTTAAATAAACTGGATTTAGTAAAAGGCTAACATAATTTAAATACTAAAAACAGTAACAAATTGGTAATTCCATGTTTCACACACACTAAAACCAAAAGCAGTTTTTAGGTAATAGTGTTAGGTTTTAACAAGTCATCAAAGAATTTTACAAAGTCGCGGGAAGAAACTAGTGTGTAGATGTAAATAAAGTCAGTTTATGCATCTCCACCTCACTGTTTATTTCCACCATTAAAAGAAAAAGTTTTGTCAATTGAACGAGCTTCAATCCATTAGCTGTGGTGAAAGGAAACAATGGCGGACCTCTGCCGTACCGCGCTGGGAAACACAAATTAATTACCTTCTTATTGTTCTATATTCAGTTCATTAACTTGATTAATGATAGAAATACATACAAATGTGTTCTGTGTATGTATACGCCAACTACCTTTATGTACATACGTTTTATAACATACTAGCTTCTGCACGGAACTCTGTCCGTGTGGGAATAGCTACTATGGGCTAAGGCTACACGCAGCAGAAGCTCTCAAATAAACAAAAAATCGATTTTGAAACATTCTTTATTGGTGCTCCGCTCATATTGAGTTTAGCGTGATGTTTTTTTTTCAGGTACCAACTGGGTATAAGTCTGAGTGAGTCCTTGAATAATGGTGATTCACGATTGGAAATGGTAGATGTCACTGCAATCGAGTTTTAAATATTTTAAGATTTTTTGCGTTTGAAAAGACACGTCCTTGCCGCCGTTAGCAGCGGTCTAGTCGCGGCGCGCTGTGCAGCTGAGTAAGCTACCCATCTCGCTCACACCGCTCGACGCGTGACCCCGGCGGCGTGCTTGTTTATTGCACCGCCCCTGTTGCCATGGCAACGCCGGGCAGCAGTGTAAACAAAGGCCCTTGCCAGGGCCAACCGATGATCACAATCACCCCACTGACCACCCGCACACCTACGGACATCGAACCTACCCAAATGACGACCACACGCACCCCCATGGACCCTGTTACCACCCACATGATGACCCCCTGCTTTCATACAAGGACCCAAAGTCATTACGGACCCTCCTCGGCCTCACCAGATGAGGAACCACCCACGCACGCCACACAATCATCTTTTAATGAAGATGCCCTCTACCGCTATGAGCGAGATTTACACGCCCTAGCGCTTTTGGTAGGGACTGACACCTTCTCAAAAGAAATGCTGAGATGGATGGCCCTCTTCCTGCGCCTGCGGGAGGCGGAGGCGGAAGGCACCCAGATCAAAACAGAGGACCAGACCGCCCTACACCTAGCAGCGGGAGGTACAATAGCCCCACCTGAGATCCCAGCTTACATTTACAAGATTAGCCCTTTGGGTCGCGCTGTGAGGGAAGCGCGAAGACGATGACTTCGACCCTGATGAGAGGCGTGTCAGACCCCGCATCCTCACAGCCCTCTCTCAGCCTAGACAGTCCCCATCAAGCGAATCTGATAGCCCGCCCACGCAACAAACTAAACAGAAAACCTTCGCACAGACGGCCGAAAAAGTTACGCCGCCTACTACATCGTCATCATCATCTACACCATCACCCGCCTCGACCCCTGCGCCAGAACAAGCCAAACAGCAGCCAAAACCGAGGATAACAATTCCTCAAGAAAAGCCACGGACCCCGACCCCAGTACGGTCAGTCATGCAGACAGGTACAAGGCCCGCCACCTCAACTACGAGCGCGACCAATCAGAAGCCGCCGGTGCCGAAACCCGTCGCTTCAACGTCGTACGCGACAGTGGCGGCACCGCGAGAGAAGCGGAAAATCGCTGGAACTAGACCAATCATGAGACAGACAACCGCGAAAGCAACAATAACAACACCTACGGAACCCAAAGTGAGGGAGACAGAAGTATCGGATCTCTCAGCCCAAACAACTTCGATGGAACAGGCGAAAGAGACAGCCGCATCGGATCTCTCAGCCCAAACAACTTCGATGGAACAGGCGAAAGAGACAGCCGCATCGGATCTCTCAGCTCCATCAACCTCATCGAGTAATGTGGAAGCTAACATTACCGAGAAAACCACGACAAAATATCCTCCTATTGTCGTAGAAAACCTGAATAACTATGTTCAACACCTCACAGAGATAGCGAAAAGGTTGGAGAGATCGGCAAACGCCCGCCCGGTCGGAAACGGGGTGCGTATCTTCCCTGAGGACGAGAATGAGTACCGTCTTATCCAAAGATATTTTTCGGAAATAGAAGAGTCCGAAGGAGTCAAGTGGTACTCCTACTCCTTGCAGGAAGAGCAACTACATAAAGTCGCTATTAAAGGCATATCCTCCACCATCTACCCGGAAGAACTGAAAGCCGCCCTGAGAACAAAAGGGCTCTGCCCAGAAGCGGCCAAATATATCCCGGCCAGGGGAGGACGCCCGGGAGGCGTCTTCTTTGTGGCCCTGAAGAGAGACCCTCATACAACCTCAACCATCTACAGCATCGACGAGCTGGTGATGTTTAAAGGGGTCAGAGTAGAGGAATGGCGCGCGAAGGCGGGGCCCGCGCAATGCCATAAGTGCCAACAGTTCCGCCATAGCTCCCAAAACTGTCACAGGGAGCAGAGATGCGTGAAATGTGGCGGTCCGCACTTTGCGCGGGACTGTGGCAAGCTACCCGACCAACCACCCACATGTGCAAACTGCGGAGGTCCCCACCCAGCTAACTACACGCTGTGCCCGGTATATCGTAAGGAAGCCCGCAACAAACGAGCCGGCACGGTAGCGTCGTTTAAGCCCTCCAGAATAAGAAATCCTGTAAATAAAATTAATGAACAGGATAGACAGCCCACAACCCACACTATGGTTGAAGAGACGGCCCAGGCCTCATTAATGGCCCCGGCTAATGACGGAAGAAGCGCGGGTCCGAGACGCGCGCCTAGAGGCGTGAACCGCCGCCGCGGGAAGGCCCAAACCAAGAGAACCGCCGACGCACACACCTACGACTCGGACGAAGAGTTCAGACATGGACTCGAGGCGATGGGCAAAATGCTCCGACAGAAAGATAAGCTCCTAGGCCCTAAAGGAAGACTATCTGCAGTACATACCTTATGTAAACAACTCTTAATTCCATAATGCGTTACACATTAAGAGTTATTTACTGGAACGCCCAGACCGTGAAAAATAAGACCAGATTAATAGACGCCTTCCTTAAAGAGCATAATGTGGACATTATGCTCATCTCAGAGACCCACCTGACACCAAGAAGTAGTTTCAAAATATCGAACTACTTTACACTTCGAAAAGACGAAATCACGCAAGCAGGGGCAGCTTACAGGGAGCTGGCGGTCCTGATCAAGCGATCCATCGTCCACCAGTGCATTCCGGTCGTAGAGTACCAATCGCTCTACACACTGGGTGTCCTGATCAGCGTGGCGAACCAACCATTGAGGATTTTCGCCATCTACCGCCCCCCTGGCCACCCTCACACGACTTTTATGGCAGACATTGACTCAATACTAAATACGCCCACGCCTACAATCATGGCGGGGGACTATAACGTCAAGCATACCCACTGGAATGCGTCAAATGATACACCACTGGGCACAAGATTGATCCAACATGCCGAAAATAGAGGATATGAGATTCACGGGCCGGATGAATCCACGTACTATGGACCAGCTTCGCAGGATGTCATCGATTTTGCCATCTTTGCGGGCCTTAATATTACGCCGCAACAATCTGCCTTATTAAATCTGCCATCGGATCACCGGCCTGTCCTGATGGAGATTAACTTGGCCCCGCATAGAGTTCAATTTCCGAGGGAACAAGTTACCATAGACTGGCCGGCATACTCAGCCAGAATAACTAATACTACCGCATCTAGACCGATATCGACCGACCAAGATGTCGAGTGGCTAACCGGGGAACTGACAAAATGTATCCAAACAGCCGCCGAACAGTCCTCCCGGCGAACCACAGTGAATAGACCTCTGCAAAATCTACCCTTGAGAATAGCCAACCTAATCAAAAAGAAAAGAGCGCTTAGACGACTATGGCAACGCTCGAGATGCCCCGTCACAAAATCCAGGCTAAATAGGACCACTGACGAGGTGAAATCGGCACTAGACGCCCACGCAAATGAATCATGGCTCGCACATATGATCGCACACTGTGGGGGAGTATCTGCCGTCGTTGCACAAACTATGCCGCAACGTAACGGCCACCCCAGAACCGACACGCCCACTGCTCAGTAATGGCCAGCTCTACTTCGTAGCGGAAGACAGAGCAGAAATATTCGCCTCAGTAATAGAGGACACAGCTAGACCTTATTCTGTGAAAGACGAAAGCCATAATATAACAGCCTGCCAGTATGTTAACAACTACCCGGCAGACTCGTACCCCATACAAGAGCCGAACACCCCGCCGCTCTTCACGACGCCGAGAACGGTACAGAGAGCTCTTTTAGCACTCAATCCGAGGAAAGCACCGGGACCGGACAAGATAACCAATAATATGTTGCGCCACCTGCCGGCTAAAGCAGTAGGCGCTCTAACCAGGCTCTATAATGGCATCATACGCACCGGTCATTTTCCGGAAGATTGGAAGCGCGGGATAATTATTCTTATCCCGAAGCAGGGTAAGAACACTCGCGATCCATCAAATTATCGCCCGATTACCCTACTCAATACTATGAGTAAGGTGTTTGAGAAAATAATTCTGAGATTACTAAAACCATCTATAGCCCTGAGGCCCGAGCAATTTGGCTTCAGAGAAGGACACTCCACAACTCTACAGCTTACCCGAGTGGTAGACACGGTCATTAAATGCCACGCGAAAAAGGAGTACGCGGCGGCAGTATTCCTAGACATGGAAAAGGCGTTCGACCGTGTCTGGCACGAGAGACTCCTCTATAAGCTAGCAACGACACGCCTCTACAAAATTATCAAGTCGTTCCTTACAAACAGAAGGGCCGTAATAAGGGTTGAAAATCATTTCTCCCGTGAAATACGCCTACAAGCGGGGGTGCCACAAGGGAGTAGCCTGTCTCCCCTCCTCTACGCCCTGTTCACCAACGATATCCCGGTGGAAGGAAGAGCAAGTTTGGCACTCTTCGCAGACGACACTGCCTATATGACTACTTCGATGACCAGAAATCGAGCAGCTAAGCTGCTTCAGCCCACACTAGACGCATTACCGGAATGGCTCGAGAAGTGGAGGCTTTTCGTGAATGTGGGAAAAACTCAGGCGCTAATCACCAGAGCAGCTGCCCGTCAACCGCCACCGCTAACACTCCAGGGCGAGAGTATTCGTGGCGGAACAGAGTCAAATACCTAGGCATTATTATTGACTTACGTTCAAACACTAAGCGCTAGCAGCCCTATCTAGCGCTAGAAGAGCCGAGAGGGCGCTGCGATCGGTACTGGAGTCCAGGCTGCCACTGAGTACCAGAATAGGTATATATAAAACCTACATCAGGTCGCGCCTCACCTACGCCGCCCCCTCCTGGTACGGATGCCTCTCAGAAGCGTCAAGGAAAAAATTACAGGCATTTCAAAACACCATATCAAGACTGATAGTCGCAGCCCCGCGCTACTTCAGAACTAGCACCATTACACGGGACTTGCGGATAGAATCGATAAAAGAATTCGTGACTCGCCTTGCAACTAGAATGTTTGGAAGGGCGGATGCGTCAGCGCACCCTCATCTCAGAGGCATAGCGCCTTTGCACGCCCGACCGCCGGAAAATGATAACCCGCGAAGAATTTCACGCCGAAAAATTTTATTCAGACCCCAACTACGTGAAATCATTAATACTAATGATTAATAACACCATAAAGGTATTATTCGAGAGGATCATACCTCGAAACAAGCAGACCCGGTCGTAGATACGATCGGAGAATACGCTACCGCAAAAGGGGTATCCCTGAAGCGGTTTCCCCGCCTGCTCCGAAAGGAGGAAGCGAGAAGAGCCGGCTGACGCGTTTGAAACAGGTAATAACCGATTTGGTGCAGACGAAGTTGCACGGGTCAGCTAGTTTAACATAAAACGAGATGCTTGTCTAACACTACAATCTATAAATTAAAAAAAATAATAATCTAAATAGTAATAGAAACAGCATCAAAACCTATTGTATAATTTAGAAAGAAGCATCTGGACGACCAAGCCTGTCTCAGTTATTTAAAAAACATTTTTATATTGCACGTGGTGCACCCTGCTGAATAACGAACGAGGCAATGGTGAAAGCGGGGTGACAGGGTTTTACAGCCTGACTGGGTCGCAACCACCATGTATATGACGAAAAAGCCCGTAATAGTGATTCGCTTCTGCGGGTCGCGTTTCGGGATCCGCCTGTGCATATCCAGCTTTTTGCAGGCCGGCATGATAGTGGCGACCGGTGATGGACAGTGTGTCACTCGGTGGTCGCTATTATTTTTGGATTGCACAGTGCTTACCAACAGGCATAGTGCAGTCATTTTGCCGTGCTACAATAAAAAAAAATTGTTAGGTTTGCCTCACAAAATTAGCATTTTTATCTAAAAAAAAAAAAAAAAAGATATCTATTTCGCTGGTCATTCGGATTCGAACTGGGATTAGACGGAATTTCGTAGTAGCTGCTTTCCATCCGAGCTATTTTTATTTTGACAACGCCGACGAAATTTACCTTTTTTTCTACCTATATTTTTTCATTGCCTAAAAACTCAAATAAAAAGTTTTCTATGAATGAAATCTACCTAGGTCGATTTATCGTCCCCGAAACCACCTACATACTATGTTTCATGAAAATCGTTGTCATCGTTTCTTAGATCCTGAATATATAACAATATAAAAATATACAAGAATTGCTCGTTTAAAGGTATAAATAAGGGTACACAGTCAGACAGGAATATATTGTTTGATAGCTTTCATTAAGTCGACATGTCAGTATAATTTAAAATATTAGATTAAAATTCACGTTTTAGAATTAGCTAGTAAATAATTCACTAGTTTTTCGAAACTAAGCTTGCAGTTTCTCCCGTCTCTCATATAATACGACTTCGTAAAACAAACATAACTGAATGCTTAGCAATGAAAACACTCTTCAAAACTCGCTCAAAAGTGTTTGAATTGGTAACTAGAGGGGGGAGATTGTTGTGAGCGACTAGAGATGAGATGGTAATGATTAGTGAAGCGAGAAACTGTTATAACGAAATAACGAATTTAAAAACAACGTTATATATAACCAGTAGCCGTCCGCGACTACATTATTATCTTTTATGTCCTATTGGTTTGAGTGTGAAAATATTTATAAATATCACATACTTTATTGAAATGTAAACATATATATATATATATGAAGGTATATTCGAAGTGAACCCAAACTTATGAATAGATTGTACGAAAATTTTCGTAATATGGGTTTATATTTATTACATTATTTCCTTTGCAATTAAATCTAATACTATGACAAAATAACTATACTTCTGCCGCATATTGAACCTTTACATACACCACAACACATCTTTTTATATATGTACTTCTTCTGTCCTTGTATATGTGACTGAACTCCTAAACGGTTGGATATATTTTGATGACATTTTTTGTGAGACCTGGAAGATGGCGGTTGAATTTTTATGATTTTTTATTATCAAGGCAGGGCAACGTCCGCCGGGACCACTAGTATTAATGTGAATCAAAATATATATACTTTTAAAGTACTTAGAATACAATCACTTGGACAATAATATACAATTATTGTTATTTTTGGAATCGGTTGTTTGGGAAACCGCTATGTGATTACTGTTATGTCAGATAGATTACACATCATATGCAACTACTGTGAAGCTCTTTAGATTTTTTTTATATCTCAAAACAGAAATTAAACATTGATTAAACCTTAAAATAACTATTTTATAAATAAACAAAATTATCAATTGTAGCGTTATTAGTAGGTGGTAGAGCCACGCTGAAGCTATTAATGGTTTCAGCATGAATGGGTAGCTCATCTGGGGTAGTACCACCCCTCTCACAGAAAACTGACATGAAATAACAGTGCTTGCATTGTTGTGTTTTGTTCGGTCACTGAGAGCGCCTGAGATCCACCTCACTTCCACTTTCTTGCTTTCCCTTTTCTTCCCCTCCCCCTCTCCCATATACAGGCTGGCAACGCACTTGCGGCTTCCCATATGTTGCAAGTGTCTATGGACGGTGGTGATCACTTAACATCACGTGACTCACCAGTTCTTTTGCGCCCTTTGATATTAAAAAAAAATTGAAGAACATTATCAGTTATTTTTGTCATAACGTTATAACTGTTAATTTTATTAGTTAAATTTAGTAGCGTGTAGTGCAGTGTCACTGGTAGTGTACGGCAGTGGGTGGCGGGTTACAGGTCAAGTGGCTGCAGGTGGAATCGCGGAGGTGGAGTACGCTCAATTACGCTTTGAACTCGCGACTCGTGGAGTTCAGGAAATGCGAGAGCGCGCGCTTAACAACCTGCAGCTCTCAAGCGTTGAGAGAGAAACAGAAACTTAAAACAGGGCTAGCGTTTACTCTCTTATAACGGACGATGCAGAATTACTTGCTGGACGGCATAATTAACTGCTCGGCGACAATCTTACGGTTTATATATACTATATATTACCGAAAACCAAAGCGAATAATCCATCTCAAGCGTAATCCAATAATCCATACATCACATCCAGGCTAAAGTGGTCTCCTTGTTAGAACTTTCCAGGTAGTTTATGTGGCATCTCAGAATTCATGCTCCGTGGTATTATTTCCCATTCATTTCACTCGTACACAATAAGCAAGCCATATAACGTAAAACACCACCATTATTTTCAAATAAAGAGTCAAATAACACAAGATAATGATTAAAATATAAAAACCACTACATGACAAGTTCCCGCCAAAAACTCTGAACGATATAACATTTCTTTTACTTTTATAATTATAAAACAAATTAGAACGCGTAGTGGCACCTTATCACTTCTGCTTACCCCAGTTAAAGTAGCTTGGATATATATACAAATAAGTTAATAAATAAAATACGAGCAAAACCGCATGTAATGCTTACTCTAACAAACTCGCAGGATAAAGCTCGTAATTAAATGTACAACGGATATTAAACCCTTAGCTGTAAACCATAGCGACATCATTATACCGTGAGTCAAGTTAAAAAAAGCAAATTTTTCCCTCCCACCAAAAGTCTGTCAACAATGCTAAAAAAGTTTTTCACTTCAAAAAAATTAGTTTTCTGTAAAGTCCATTTAGAGACGATAATTTTATGTGATAACGTCATAGGAAAACATTAACGAAAAATTGCATACTTTTATGGATTGAATTCAATTATTATCACTGAATTATTATTATTTTGTATAATAATAAGAAGTAGTTTATTGATTTTTTTTTTCGATAAATTCCAGTCACTAACTGAAAAATGTTTTTACTTAAATTATTCTGATTAATTACAGTCGTACGCTTAGGCCGGTCGAGCCTCTCTAACGCTTGTTCCACGCTCTCGCTTACACGCTCGGCTCAAGCGAAAGTGACATTGAGTCATTCTTTTTCGTGCATGCACGTTTTTGTTTCCGATCTGACTACGCTATCGACCCAGCAAGGTCTTAACAGCTTCACTGGACTAGTCGTGCATGCACGTCGTTATCGATTTATAAGACGTTTTTTTTTTTTTTTTTTTGAGATGTCTACGCTATTGACCCAGCAAGGTCTTAACAGCTTCACCGGACTACTAAGGCGAGCGCTTAAGGCACTCAGCCGATTCTATTTTGGCAACCAGCTCAAGGGTGCACGGCACACCTCGGCTTGGCTGTTGCCTGTTGCATGCAAAATCGCGACCTATCTTAGCTAACCTAGCTAACTATTCATATATGTATGAGTTGTTGAAACGTATATGTGTACCAAGCATACACGCCTCAGCAACTCCTCCATATATTTATTATCGGAAAATTGAGAGTTTTTCAGTTCGACGAGGGAAATAAGTAAACCCTTCCACTTTCATGTGTAAGCGTGTAGGCGTGCACGTGTGTGGAGGTGATCGTGTAGTGTTGTAGCAGTGATGTATATTTGTGTGTCACTGTATCGCGCAAGCAACGCACTAAAGGGCTCCCTGCCGAGGGATCGAACCTAGGCTTGAGCAGCTGCCGTGGGAGGCCTAATCGGGTGTGGTATAAGACGTTATCACGTTAAAAACTCCTACTACAGCCTTGTGCACAAAGTTTGTTCACTCTTGACTTATGTAATTTCTGAATCACCACAAAGTTATATTGTTCGGCTCCACGACTTTATTCTTTGTGATTAAAATGCGCTGTGGCGAGTTTCCCGCTTAGTTGGCGGTACGCGCGCGCTTCGCCAACTATGCGCATAATAACTTTGGGTGAACAAATGAGATATCTCGGTTAATTATTTATTTAAATAAACACGTACACATTTACTCATTAACTTTGGTATTGCGTTTCTACTAAAAAATATTTATATAATATTAGAGTAAAAGTATAATTAAAGATGGCGTTGTATTTCATTTATACATGGTGATTTAAGCCATTTAATTAGCTGTTATGTTTGCAATAGAGTTTCCATAAAATAATATTATAATAACATTTGCAACTGCAAAGTTAGAGAACTCTTTGAACTTTTGTTGCGCGTCTGACGCCATTTTAACTTTAAATTAGTTTATTTGTATGAAAGTAAATACTTTCATATGCGTATTCATTTATTTCATTTCATTGCGTATGTTCGCATTAAATGTCTCTACTACACTAATATTATAAAGCTGAAGAGATTGTTTGAACGTGTTAATCTCAGTAACTAATCATACTTAGTATACTAACATTAGATTAACACATTCGCTGCGGCAGCATAAAGTCTAAACTTTCTGTTAGTGCGTTACGAGACAAATACTGCCCGTATCTATACTTCCTGCTATGCGTTACGACCACTATTTTGCCGTACCGGCACCTGACTTCCAACGTCCATACAAACGTGGAAACTCCTCATACCAATTGTTTTTTTTAATGAATCGATAGGCTACATCCTCGTCTATACCAAGCTGCGGTAGCCTGGGGTTCTGGACAATATTTCGATATATATAGGGATTTTTCAAAATCCTTCATTCACGGCAATAGATTTGCCGTATAGCACAGAAGTGTAAAAATGCTAGGGAAGGGGTTTACTTTCAAAATGACAATCGATACTTTGAAGATATTCTACTCTCTATTAATATACACAATATTAAAATTTAACAGCGTGTAAATCAACATAACTTAATTTCTTAATTAGTCAACATAATTATAAAATATTTAAATAATTTTAGAATTGGCGATACTAGTAACTGCGCCTAATAACTACGCCTGCTGCTTTCGACTCCTTGTGTCTATTTAACCCTGAACAACAAGCCTTATCGTCCCTTTTGTTTATCGAAACGCTTTCAATTATTTGTACCTTGTGATTGCCAAATTTGCTTTTTTTTAGAATTAGATGTCACATACGAGCTTCTACTACAATGAAAAACTTTCTTTCTTGCTTTTGCACCTTCAATTTTAATTCCATTTCTTACATGAACGTCTCATTCTTAGGTAAGTGCGTAGGTTTCTGCACAAAAATTATCGTGGGCTTTATGTACGTCTCACAGCACTAACGAAAATTGAGATGCCGCGCGGACGCATGCAGTGAGGCGCGGGGTTGGCGGGGTACGACAAGATAGTTGCCGTACCGCACTGTATAAAAATACTTACCATACTGTGCGTTACGGTAACTATTTTGCCGTATATTATTACTGTACAATATTATTACATTAAAAGCAACAATATTGAAAAGATCACTGTCTTTTTTCTACACGTACAGGAACATAGTTAAATCGCCCCCGCACCGCGCGCAAAACAAGGACAACAAGCTGCCGCACTGGCGGATTGTCAAATACGGCAAAATACTTGCCGTAACGCAGCGAAAGTGTTACTATTTATTTTCGTAAATATATATTTTCAATAATTGATTACAATACATTTAATTTGAATTATCGAAATGAATGATTAGAAATAAAGGAATAGCCAAATTAATTAGTGTTACCTTTATAACAATATACGAGGTACCAGATAGGTATCTGATTTTAATATCTCAGATAAAAAAAATGTTTTTGTATGAAAAAGGAAATACAGTGCAGCCTTAATATAACGAACCTCAATAATCCCCTTGAATTGTCCGTAAGAGTCACTGTAAATAGTACCTTTACATTACGATTTTCTTTACGAACAACTTTTTTTAAACAAATTTTCAGCTATCAAAAAAAAGGGTAAATACCTCTAATTAAGACATTTTTTCAACTCAAAACCTCTATATAACGTTCCTATCAATATTGCCCTTAATTCCTTAGTATGTGATTCAGTCGCGACAGGTTTCGACAAGTTTTTTCGTAAAACAATTGAAGTCGTTTGATGGAAAATAATGTAAACCGTGCTGCTTGTCACTATTGTCGAAGATTACTATTGTTCTAGTTACAATGGCTCAAAAACGTAAAAGATGTTCCGTATCAGACGCAGAAAAGGGAAATATTATGTTGACAAAAATCCTACGACGAAAAAATTAGACATAGCTAATAAGTTCGCGATTCCCGCAAGTACATGGGCTACAATTATAAAATTCAAAGATAAGTTTCCGGAAGAAAGTAGTTTGCCTGTAAACAGTAGAAAATTAAAATCATGCGACTACAAAGACGTGAGGAATGTGTGTTGAAGAGGTTAAAACAATGCCGAGACCTCTTCGTCAATTCTTTACCTCTTTATAACAAATTTTAGACCAGCCTCAATATAAAAACCTTAGTTTAACGGATTTGTTGATATAACGAATATTTACGAGTTTCCGTCGGATTTGTTATATCGAGGTTGTACTGTATATGTCATAATTACAAATTATTACAGTTACAGATTTCAAAAATACTTTACACATTCTTATTAGAACAAATAGCTGAATCAAAATGAAATTTTCATGGAAATAAAGTTTATTTTTTACAGCATTTTAATTGATGAGTTGGTTATTTTCTAGATAATAACATAAAAACTATAAACCGGTAAAATCATAATGTTGTTGCGACGATAGTAAATGGGGCGCGGAGGTAAAAGTCAAAGGAGTAATCAATGGGATACCGGGAAGACATTTCTGGCCAATATATGTAGGATAGTTTGGATTCACAATTGGACCCAAATGTCGCTATTTAGGTGTGCTGTGTATATTTATAGATGTATATATTGTGAGCCCGGTTGGATCAATAAAAGTCCGTATTTTCGAATAATCAGTTTATATTAATTTCACCAGTCAAGGATATTACTAAATACATATAATTACGGATTTACCCAATACACGTACACTTGCCTATACGGCTACAACCGGACTAGTTACACATGAACATTTTATATTGCAACGGGAAACGATGAGTGGACTTTGTCCCCTACATACCTATAGCGTGCACTCTATAGATATGCAAGTGTGTCCCTACACCATTCCCCCTCCACAAAAAATTTAAAAAATTACAAAAAATTTTATATAAACATGAAACTGAATATAAAACACAATTATACGATTAATACATTCACAGATTTGCTAAATGTACATATCCTAACGCAATTACCTAAATTACTTATTCAAAATAAAATACTACATAAATATTACAAAACAGCTTATTGTACGTTTTTTGTTCTAACATGCACGTTAATAAATTCAATATTCGTACATAAATGCATATTACTTACACAATAATGTTTACGTGACAATTCGTAATTTTACTCGTAGGTAAATGTGTTGCGCAAATATTGTAACAAGATTCCTAGGTAGCAACAAACATTACAACTTATAATTAAATAAAACAATACAAACTTTATTCAATACCAAATTCATTTGAAAATGTGCTTACATTCCAGAATTTTAAACATAACATTCATTTATATTCATTACTTTTGAATGAAGCTTTATATATATCTATCAAATGTTAAATTCACTTATACTTATTTTAAACTAAATTTGAATTTAAAACTATTTTGCATTCGATTGTCTATCTATATACTATAGGAAAATATCTACTATTAGAAGTTTTCTATATAATCACATTAAAACGTACTAACTTATACATATTTCCGTTGGAAAAAATGTGTAACTAGTAATGCAAAATCTATTTTACATAACGTATTAACCTATGTTAACATAAAAAAAATATATCTATAGCTTGAATCTCACAGGAGGTCGGATTGCTCTACCGCTCCTGGTAACCTGATGCTTGTATGGCAATAGTTGCGACGATTCCTGTGATTTCTCAGTATCGTTACTACGTGCATTATGACTATAAGTTGGCGTTTCGAATTCTTTTAACACGAAAGCTGGTTTCAATATGTCTATGGAAATACGAGCTTCGCGATTCGGTAACTGAATTTTAAAAATTTTTGGACTTCTTTCCAATACTTTAAATGGTCCGTCATAAGGGGGTTTTAACGACTTATGAACGGAATCATCCCTAACAAACACGTACTCACAATTTTGTAATTCGGTGTGGACAAATATTTTCCGCGAGCTTAATTTTTCTCTTGTTGGACGATAACTATCGATAGTCTCGCGAATCTTCTCTACTAAACTATATGGATCGTTCGGGTCTCTATCCTGGGAGCTATCATAGAATTGACCAGGTAAACGTAAAGTTTTTCCGAAGGCTAATTCTGCTGCACTAATTCCGCTATCTGTTCGTACCGCGGCGCGCAGACCTAGTAAAACCGTAGGTAATTCGTCTGTCCAGCCCGCGTTACTAATCTGTAAACGGGCCATAAGCGATGCTTTCAACGACCTATGCCATCTTTCTACCATCCCGTTACTCTGGGGATGATAAGGAGTGGTACGAATTTTGTAAATGCCTAGGAATCGCATCAATTTTAAAAATAAATTCGACTCGAACTGTCGTCCTTGGTCACTAGTAATACGAACAGGACATCCATATCTCACTATCCACCCTTCATATATACATTTTGCAACCACTTCAGTAGTAATCTCTTGCACTGGGAAGGCCTCTGGCCAACGAGTGCATCTGTCTACTATTGTAACTAAATATTTAAATCCTTGTGGAGACGTTGGTAAGGGACCAACAATATCCACGTGGATGTGCTCAAAACGTGCAACTTTTTCAAATACTCCTAGATCGGAAATGACGTGGCGGTTGACTTTCGCTTTCTGACACTGTAGGCAACCTTTAGCTCATCGTCCTATATCGATGTTCATGCCAGGCCAAAAATACTGTTTTGATATCATTTTTCTCGTGGCCCGCATACCTGGGTGACTCAGATTATGAACACTATCGAAACAATTTTTTCTAAAGTGTTCTGTTAAATAGGGTCTAATAATATCATTAGAAATTTCGCAATATATCGATTTGCTACAAAAAGGTAACTTGATTCGCTTTAAATGTACGCTGTTGTTACGCTTTGGACTTTGCACCTCACGCGATACATACTCATGTTTCGCTTGCGCGTCAGCAAGTGCATCGTAGTCTAGTACAGTCGGGCAAAAAATAGTTTCTACACGTGATAATGTGTCGGCTACAATATTATCTTTACCAGAAATATGTTGTATGTCGACTGTAAATTCGCTAATAAAAATAAGTTGTCGTGTTCTTCTAGGTGTTTCCTTGTCGTCTTTACTAATTTTTGAAAAAGCGTGACACATTGGCTTATGATCTGTATATATGGTCAGAGGTCGGCCTTCAAATAATTTCCGAAAATATTTAATAGACTTGTATATGGCTACCAATTCGCGATCATATGTGGAATACTTTTGCTCTGTTGGTGTCAATTTTTTAGAAAAGTATCCTAGAGGCTTCCAAGAACCTTGTACTTTTTGTTGCAATACCGCGCCTATGCAAGTATTTGATGCATCAGTCATCAAAGCTAGTGGTACGTTTGATAAAGGGTGTGTCAAGGTTACGGCTTGTTGAAGACCTGTCTTACATTGTAAAAATGCATTTTCTGAAATTTCAGTCCAACCGATTTTGGTTTTATCTTTTTTCTTAGCGTTTATCAAATACTTATTTAATTCACACTGATATACAGCTAAATTTGGTAGATGAGGCCTATAAAAATTTAACATACCTAAAAATCGTCTTAAATTATCAACTGTCTCTGGTATAGGAAAATTTACTATTGCCTGAACTTTTTCTTTAAGAGGTCTTATACCATCTACACTTACTTCATGGCCTAAGAATTCTATACGCGACTGTCCAAAAGAACATTTACTCAAGTTTATAGTAATTCCGTACCTATTAAATCGCTCGAATATCGACTTTAAATGTTCTCTGTGTACGGTCTCATTTTCACTAGCGATAATCACATCGTCTAAATAATTAAATAAAAAATCAAAACCTTGCAAAACGGTATTATTCATAAAACGCTGGAATGTTTGCGCTGCATTTCTTAAACCGAATGTCATGCGGGGGAACTCAAAAAGTCCGAAAGGAGTAATAATCGCGGTTTTCTCGATATCATTCGGTGCAACCGGGATACAATGATAAGCCCTATTAATGTCTAATTTTGAAAAAATATTTTTGTTAGCCAATATATAAGTAAATTCGTGTAGTCTAGGAACTGGATATCTGTCGGGCTTCGTTATTGCGTTTAATTGTCGATAGTCACCGCACGGTCTTAATTCGCCGTTTTTCTTTGGTACTACGTGCAGTGGACTAGCCCATGCACTTTTAGAAGGTCTACAGATACCCAACTCCTGCATAATTCTAAATTCTTCTTTTACTTTCTTGTATCTGTCTGGCGGTAGTGGTCTAGCCCGCGAGAAAACGGGGGGACCCGTTGTCTCGATATAATGTAATGTGTTATGCGAAGGAGTTTCCCTGAATGACATTGGCTTCGTAAGATCTGGGTACATACATAATAAATCATAGTATGGGTGATTTTCGATAATAGAAGTAACAGAAGGTTGTTTGAGTTTTTCACTTGATGCTAATACATTCAAATCTGTAACTTGATCTATTAGTTTACGTCTATGCATATCTACTAAAATTTTGTGATGCGACAAAAAATCTGCTCCCAGTATTGGCTGCTTAATATTTGCTAAAATGAATTCCCAACGATATGGTCTACGAAGATTAAGGTCTAAAACTAATGATTTAACACCGTAAGTAGCAATTTCCGTACCGTTGGCGGCGTATAACTTATAATCGGAACACTGAACAGATCTACTAATTTTTTTGCTTACTGGTAATACGGACACATTTGCTCCTGTATCGACGAGAAAATGCAATCCTGTGTTGTTGTCCATGACTGATAGACGGCTGCAAGGGGTGACGGCACAGACCCCAGCCGGCTGTACCTCACCTCCTAGTTTTCCGACGTTGCATGGTTTCTCTTCTCCATCCTAAACTCCTTGGGCTTCCAAGCGCAGGGTGGAGTACATCTATGAGCACGGCGACGATATTTATAATGATAAATGCAGAGCCAGTCGTGTGACTTCGGTGTACGACGTCCTGGCCTCGAGTTTGAGCGTGAAAATTGACATGAGCGGCTTCCTTCTCTTTGTTTCTTTGGTCGGCTACACTCAATGTTAGCTAACCTGGCGTTTATCTTTGCCAACTCAGCGGTAATGTCTGCTATATAATCACCAAATCTTGTTGTCTCCCGGAGCTGTGGCTTGCAGTCAACATCAGCAACTTGGGTTATGCGTGTGGTCATGTTAAACGTTTTAGCACTCGTCGTTTTGTGTTCTGGTTCGGGGTCACCAATTTAGGTGTGCTGTGTATATTTATAGATGTATATATTGTGAGCCCGGTTGGATCAATAAAAGTCCGTATTTTCGAATAATCAGTTTATATTAATTTCACCAGTCAAGGATATTACTAAATACATATAATTACGGATTTACCCAATACACGTACACTTGCCTATACGGCTACAACCGGACTAGTTACACATGAGCATTTTATATTGCAACGGGAAACGATGAGTGGACTTTGTCCCCTACATACCTATAGCGTGCACTCTATAGATATGCAAGTGTGTCCCTACACGCTACAATCGGGTTCTAGAAATTTAAATATTTTACGCGTTTCGAAATAAAACTGGAACCGGTAATAACCGATTTGGCGCAGACGAAGTTGTGCGGGTCAGCTAGTAAACACATAATTATTAGAACGATGAACTCCTTGAATTATGCTTGATGTTAAATCGAACCGAGTAAACTCGACTTAGGATCACGAATTCGAGTGTGACGCTTCACTTTCCTTCATCGTATAATGTGTTTAAAAAAATGTTTACTTCAAAAACCTTAACATAATATCGTGGAACAAAAGAATCCATTAGCAAAAGTCAGTATAGATACATAATTTGATTCTGAAATGGCGCGAAACTTCGCGCTCGTGTTACACTGATTAAAAGCTATCATGGAGCCTACTAAGCGTTTGAAGGAGACATTGACTCCTAAATCTATACTCATATTATAAAGAGGTAAAGTTTGTGACGTTTTAGGGGATAATCTCAGGAAGTACTGGTCCGATTTGGAAAATTCTTTTAGTGTTATAGAGCTCATTTATCGAGGTAGGCTATAGGCTACACTAAGATAAATAGGAGCGGAACATCAATGAGGAATGCTTCAAGATCGGTAATAACGTACGTATTGTTTAAAAATATTTTCACCTTCTACGTAAACGAAGTTGCAAATTAAAGTTAGCGTTAGCCCAAAGTAATTATTCCACGCGGGCGAAATCGCAGACAGAAGCTAGTTATCTATGCTATAATAAAACGTATATGAATATTATAAAGACGTAAAGTTTGTGACGTTGTAGGCGGTAATTTCAGGAACTACTGGTCCGATTGGAGAAATTCTTTCAGTGTTATATAACTCATTTATCGAGTATGGCTATAGGCTATATATAATCACGCTAATACCAATAGGAGCGGAGCACCAATGAATGTTTTAAAATCAGTTTTTTTTTCTCTTGAGAGCTTCCGGAGCGTGTTAGCGTTAGCCCAAAGTAATTATTACACGCGGACGAAATCGCGGGCAGAGGCTAGTCTTTAAATATATATTTAAATTTACATGCTGTTTTACTTTATACGAGAAAAAAAACAATTTTCATATTTTTTTCAGTAAGATGCCCACGGTCCTAAAATAATTTCACTTGCATCGTAATTTCAACCACACATTTATTTGTACACGCAGTGTATGGAAACAATTTCACCTGATCATAAGTGACCAACGTAAAATGGAAAACTGCAGCTCAATTGCCGCTGTTAGATCACACGTATAGGTGTTTATTGATATTCAATTTTTTGATGTTTTCTTTTTATATCATGAGAGGCAAACGAACCTGTGGGTCACCTGATGTTAAGTGATCACCACCGTCGATAGACACTTGCAACACCAGGAGAGCTGCAAGTGAGATCCCAGCCTGTGCTGAGGGTAACGGGAGCTGGGTAGGAAGGGAAGAAGAGAAGTAGAAGATGCAGAGAGGTGAGCCTCCGGCTCTCTGACTGACCAAACGAAACACAACAATGCAAGAACTGTTACTTCACGTCGGTTTTCTGTAAGAGGGTGGTACTACCCCGGGCGAACCGACCCATTCATGCTGAAGCCAGTAATAGTTTCAAGCGAGATAGACAATGGATACAATGTCATTTTATCACAATTTTCTTCTTGTTCAAAAGTTATATCTCCTGGAAGGATTCAATTCCATGACGTGGTCTATAAATGCATTCATCAACACATCAGCTTGTATAAGAAACCCAATGCTTGTTAAAAACTACCATTATACTACCACTATAACACTGAAAGATTTTTTTTATCGGACCAGTAGTTCCTCAGATTACTTCCTACAACAACACACACTTTACCTCTTTATAAAATGAGTATAGATAAAACATATGATGAGCTGCATAGGTTCAATAAAATATATTAATACTACTTGTCCTCGGACGGTATACTATGTATCGCTTGTCTGACGCAAGCGATATACGGTGGTTTTTTTCATCGAACTGACTACGCTATTGGCCTTGCAATGCCTTTACATCTTTACCGGACTATGCTATACGGTCGGTCACTTTTTACTAACATGTAGCTATTCCTAATTCAATATCTAAACTCTGCTCTCCCAATACATTCTTGATAATTTAATGTATGAACGTAAGAACCTTAAAAAGCTGGATTTCGTAAATGGCCGGCATAATCTAAATACTAGGAACTGTCACAAACTGGTTATCCCATGTTTTAGACTTAGTAAAACGAGTAATAGTTTTTTGGGAAATACTGTATGGTTCTATAACAAAATTCCCGATTTATCGGATTGTGAATTTAAGCGCCATGTCAAGCGGCTTTTGGTCTCAAAAGGATATTATATAGTGGATCAGTATGTGAACGATAGTGATGTCTGGAATTGAATCATCTCTGTGCATCCATTAAAAACGTTTCTGACATGGACGTAATATATTCTAAATATTATAAATATTTGTTGAAAAGATAAACCAGATCGAGTTTCTTGCCGGTTCTTCTCGATGACTGGGTTGTTCTCCGAACCGGTGGTAGTTTTATATTCATAAGTGCCTTCTTATGGCCTAAATTGAATATTTTTTTTTTTATTTAAACCATAAGTGTTTCTCCTGTCGAATACCACTCAACACGCCTAAAGAAGTCTTACACGTCACTCCAATAATAAAAATAACGACTTATTCGTACCTCTAGAATGAGCTTTGCTATTGATCTGAGTAATAGTTCGAGAGACCGATGAGAGGCTTTGTTCTAGCCTTCGAAATGCCTGTGTAATTTATTGGAGACGCCATAAAATCAGTAATGTTATGTTATAGGGTGATATATATTTGGTGGCAAATAGTCACTGGCACTCGATTTACATATATGTCGTGAGAAAATATAAAGTCGATAAAATTTTGTTGGTAAACCGATATATAGTTACACAAATACACTACAGTTTCTCAATATTACAAATTCACTAGAATACATTCTTATCCATACATAAAGCTGAAGAGTTTGTTTGTTTGTTTGTATGGTTGAACACACTAATCTCAAGAACTACTGGTCCGATTTGAAAAATTCTCTCGTTGTTAGATAGCTCATTTATCGAGGAAGGCTTTAAGCTACATATCATTACGTTAAACCCAATAAGAGCAGAGCACCAATAAAGAATATTTCAAAATCGGGCTATTTTTCTCCTTTTGAGAGCTTCCGCTGCGTGTTAGCGTTAGTATTATATACGTTGCCATGGTAACGTGGTAACTTTCCACCACAAATATTTTCATAGTTTATTTTGTGTTCCTATTCAAAAAGTTTCTTCTACGTTGGTTTTGTTTCCAATTTTTGATTTGTAATCTATTATACATTATTGTGACATATTATAAAAATAGTGTATGTAATATTAAAATAAATATTCTCCGAGACGACTGGACATATCTGAACGGGTTTTTTACGAATAAATAACTAACCAATTAGCTATTTTAATTTAAACTAGCGGGTTCAGCAAACGTTGCTTGCCCTTATAATAATACAAACTATACCTAAACCTTTAATGTACACGTCTTTTTTTTCGAACTGACTACGCTATTGGCCTTACCAGGCCTTTACAGCTTTACCGGACTAATTAATGTACACGTTACATGTTTCAGTAGATGACGTGCGTGTCGTACTTATGAATATTTTTAAAAGAGTATTTCTGTAATTTACACATTTTAGATTTATTTAATACATTAGAAAAACGCATGCGAAGCCGCGGGTAACAGCTAGTACATTATAAAAGGCAGCATATCTTTGTGTATTAATTAATATTGTAACTCTAAATGGACTAAAACGATTTCAGTTATTGTTTTTGGTCAGATAATTCAGTATACAAGGTGAAAGGTTAGATACTCGCAGTATTCTAGGATATGACACTTCATAGTCACATTTAATATATCAAATAATAATATTAAAACAATACTAATAAACAACCAAGAAAACATAAGTTAAAGTTTCATCTAAGTCTTTCAAAAGTACGTGTAAATAAAAGAATAAACCTAAGTGCAATGACCGGTACCAAATGCTACAATGGGCGACTCGGAATTAATAACTTTTGATAGAGTTTTTGGCGGGATTTCAGTCTGTCATGTAGTGGATTTTATATTTTATTCATAATCTTGTGTTTCTTGACTCTATATTGTGTAAAGTTGGTGGTGTTTTATGTAATATGGTTAGTTTATTGTGCATAAGTGAAGTGAATAGAAAATAATACCACGGAGCATGAAATTCTGAGGTGCCACAAAAACTCCCTGGAAGGTTCTAGCAAGGGATCCACCATCTTGTTAGAATATGGTTTCACACGATGCTTAATATTGGAATGATCGCACGAAGTATGTGATATTATTGATTACTCGACAATGGCAGTAATAATCGGAAAGATTGATTGCCAAAAATAAAGTTAAAAAAAAAACCTAAGTGCAATGACCGGTACCAAATGCTACAATGGGCGACTCGGAGTTAATAACTTTTGATAGCAAAACGGGCAATAAACCCTTTTGTTTTATTCCTGATGTTTCCACGTTCTCTTTCAAATGAAAGTGTAATCACACGGCGGTTATTAACATTGTGCTTTAACATAGATGCTTAAAGGATTGTGTATAATTTTTGTATCTTCCTTGATAATTAAGCACTTATTTTTTAAATTTATTTAGAACGAGTATCGAATATAAGAGTGTCCTGCAAAAATATTGCTAATGTCTAAACAGTGACCTGGTATAAAAACAGGCAAAGATTTACAGTTCAGTAATTTTTTCTCCTATCTTTGTCATCTGATTTTCTATTTTTTTGTATCAGTGTTTCAATACAAATTCTAAAGTACTTAATTACTATTTTTTCATACCATCGATAAGTACAAGCTTCTATTTCGTCATATTTAACATTTTTTACGTCTATAACCTACAATGTTTGTGCGAATTTAATAACATTTGTACTTATATCTGTGCCTACTTGAAACGAATGCAACTATGTTTCTAGAAATATATAAAATGGGGTGATCCAAAAAAAAAATTTTTTTTTCCATACAGGCTCAAAATTTTTATTTGGGTGTAAAGTCTAATTTATGTTTGATAAAAGAATCTATTTTTATTTTGACACTGAAACCAATAGTTTTAGTGTAATTTATAAAATTCGATCAAATTTTTGAAAAATTGATCTTTGATCTTGAATAACTTTTGAACTTTTTTTTTTGATCACTCTAATATATATCATGAAAATATGAGTGGGTTTTTTTGTCCGTACCGGTGGTAGTTTTTGGCGTTCATAAATGCCTTCTTAAGGGCTAAAGTAAATTAGTATATATGATAGTATATATTAGTATATTTGATTTTGATTGTTTATGAAATGCTCGAAATCACAACAAGCGCCATTTTAGTACATTCATTTCTTGCAAAGCCTTGTTTTTTGCGGTAAAACGCTTGTTCTAAATAAGAAAGATTACACATTAATTGTAGACACAGTCCAGTCCCCGGTGAAAGGCAATATGTAATAGTTACGTACCATGAAGCGAATGTAATATAATATCCGCACAATATCCGACGCCGATACGTCATTCAACAATAATTACATTTATACCGTGTCGGATATGTGCGGTTCTCCTTGCGGCGGGTGTAACTCATATTGATTTTTCTATATTTTTCTATTTTTATATATATTTATTTAGTTTTTATGAGTCCCGATGTTCAATGAATGTGCTGGATTAGGGTTAAAATAAAGGAAAAATTGCGGACTCGCCGGTACACCAAATCACACATCACAATATGATGAACATATTGTGCCGACGCTAGGCAGGTGGGATACGGGTAAAAAACTGATGATTTAATGACAATAATAAAAACATCGATTAAACGTATGAATAAGCATGTAAATTCCTCTTAATTTTATTGTTTACCGGCCAAATAAAAATCGCTATAAGTGGGGCTACGACTGAAAGGCGACTGGCTAATGTAAGAAAGTCATCAATCACTCAGTACCTGTCCCCCTCTCCTAACCCAATCACACAGCCCTCCCCCCTCCATACTGAGAACGGTCGCTGACTGTATTCTGACACAACTTGACGTATACCCCAATTATCTAATGAGGATCCATTGTAGATGCTGCAGCCCTCGCGCTGGAATACTACTGTTGAAATGATTACAAGTAGACAATTCGCCAACATAGTGCTAAGGAGTAGTGACTAACTTTTTTTTTTGGTTACCAATTTTCCAGATTACTGCCAATGTCTAGTAGGTGATGAATAGTCAAATGGTCAAATCTATAAAAAAAAGTGAATGTGTGTACTTACGACCACACGAGGGAAGTGACAATTTATAAATAAATACATACAAGTTCATACAGATGTCTCAATATATATATGTATATATATTAATACGTGAAGCAAAAACTTTGTAGCCCTTTTTAACCGATCTCCGTGAACGGATGAACTTGAAATTTGGCATAGTTAAAGTTTATATGGCGAAGAAGTGCAGAAAGCTATTTATTTTATATGAAATGCATAAGAAGTACATTAAATTAATAAAAATATGCATTACTCACACTAATGCTTGAATTTTACACAACATATACACACATGTAAATAAAAGAAACATTTTGACAGCCGTCAATACGAACTTCAAAAAAGGTTGCGAAAGAAGTTACTATGCTCGACTGTATTTTTTTACGCTTACGTTCCAATTACCCTTTTTCATCCTACATTCAACAATGATATTATAACATACAACTATTAGTATATTATTTATAGCACGACTAACGTTCCATACTTTATATGCTCTTTAAATTAAACTAGTCAAGATTTACAAACAAACAGGTTAATTTTATAATAATATAATAATTCTAACACGAATGACGTCGTATGCCGTATATGCCCTTTGAAATCAATTGGTCAAATTGTAGGTTAATTTTATAATAATATAATATGTAAATTCATAACATATATACATTAATAATTAATTGATAAAAAATTTATCTTTAGTACATTTATGGAACCACTGAAATAATTATTAATTAATTCTCTTTGGTTTTATTGGAACTTCAAAACTTCAACTTAAAAAAAAATTTTAGGAGACAGCAGTGCTTTTACATATGTCATGGGTTTTTTAGGAGACAGCAGTGCTTTTACTTATGTCATGGGTTTTTTAGGAGACAGCAGTGCTTTTACTTATGTCATGGGTTTTTTAGGAGACAGCAGTGCTTTTACTTATGTCATGGGTTTTTTAGGAGACAGCAGTGCTTTTAGTTATGTCATGGGTTGCAATAAATTTCTTTTTTTTCGTAAAGTTATGTTTACTTAAAATTTGAGAGGCTTACCACCTGTTTTTTGTTTCAAAGTTATAATTAATTTCAATTTTCATTTACACATAGATTTCTTTATGTTTATATTTAGTTCTAAAAGATCATGGAAAATGGTAAATAACTGAGTAGCCATAGTGAAAACTTTTGATTATAGAAGATAGAAGATAAAATAAAATAAATATAAGATAGAAGATTGACAAAAAACCCTAATAAACTTAAACTTTAAAATATCAATTGACTATGGTCGAATGTCGATCACTGGGTGCCGACTAGTATATAAAAATACAACAGTAAAAACATAATTGGTAGTCCAGTGAAGCTGTTGGGTAATTAGCGTAGACAGTGGCAGAAAAAAAAATGTTGGAGTGATGTACTCCTTTTCTGACATTAAGTGTGGCTATTTAGTTCTTTTAGTTAACATTTTTCTTAACAAATATTTTAACACATTATTGCTTTTTTACTGCAGTAGCTTTTCCAACCATTTATAACTCCGCTACAAAATCTTCGCGACCCCCCCACCCAGAGAGTCGTGACTCACACGTTGAGAAACACTGGCTTAAGAGAACCGCGCAGTTATCGCCATTTTGTCGTTTTCGATCACTTTGTCAAGAGATATGTAAAAATGTTCAAATGTTAAGTAGTCCGGTGAAGCTGTTAAGACCTTGCTAGGTCAATAGCGTGATCAGTTCGAGAAAAAAAAAAGTTCAAATGTTAACTTAAAAATGTGTGCATAAGCGTATAGATGAGTATATTGTATCACATAAATATTCATAGAGTTTAAACGAAATCGAAATAATGGATATACCCTTATCCTTTAAGACAATTAGGTTTAATAATAAGTGATTTCACAAACCGGCATTATAAAATAATAAAACATTTTTTTTTGAAATGAAAACGCTGTTGACATGGAATGGTCTTCACAGCTTCACCGAACTATTGAGGCGAACGCTTAAGGCACTCAGTCGATTTGGCATGTTTGGGTCACTAACTCAATGGTGCACGGCACACCTCGGCTTGGGCTGTCGCCTGTTTTGTGCAAAAATAGCGACCTATCTGAGATAACCTAAGCTAATCTATCTAGATATACGTATATGAGTTATTGAAACATGCAAGTGTACCGAGCATGCGTGCTTCAACAACTCCTATATGTATTTTGTGTCGGAAAAATTCCTCAAAACTATAAAGGATAGAATAGGATAAAAAAAAAGGGTAGAACTCTTTGTCGTTTATTTCTCTGAAAAAGAAAAACAGCGTGTAAGCGTGTAGCGTGCTGGTGTGTATAGGTGATGTGTGTGATATTGTAGGAGTGATGTAAGGTTTTGTGTCACTGTATCGCGTGTGCAGCGTACTCAAGGGCTCCACGCCTAGGGAACGGACCTAGGCTTAAGCCGCTGCCGAGGGGGGCCTAATCTTTTTTTTTTTTTTTTTCAAAGGAGGCAAACGAACTGGTGGGTCACGTGATGTTAAGTGATCACCACCGTCCATAGACACTAGCGTCGTAGTAGACACGTAGACATCAGGGACGTCGCAAGTGCGTTGCCAGCCTGTATATGGGAGAAGCGGGAGGCGAAGGAAAGGGAAAGAAGGAAAGAGGAAGGGACGTGGGCCTCCGGCTCTCTCACTGACCGAACGAAACACAACAATGCAAGCACTGTTATTTCACGTCGGTTATCTGTAAGAGGGGTGGTACTACCCCGGAGCAGCCGACCCATTCATGCTGAAAACAAAAATAGCTTCAGCGGGGCTCTACCACCTACTGACTAATCTGGTGTGCGGGAGCGAAATTTACCCCCGGACCACGGCGGCGTGATCTGTGGTTACGCGGGTGTGAGCGTGAACACGCTCAGTTTGAAGAGACAGGCTGGTACTGATCGTTCGCTGACGTGATTGAATCAGGAGGGTCGATAAAAATGTGTCGCGGTCGTCTTCTATACTGCGCAGCGTTGGATACGGGTTCATAATTCACGGCGGATACCACTAACGGGCGGATACCTCAACTCCCGGGAGCTCAGGTAGGTCACTGATGAACAGATTGAAGAGCATGGGCAGCGAGTATTAAGCCTTATGGCACACCTAAGCGTATCGGATGGGGCGATGACAGTTCACCATCCACTCTAAAACGGAAGGTTCTATCGGTAAGATAATCGCGAATGGTGTGAATTAACCTATAGGGAACACAAGCTAAATGTAGCTTGTATACGAGCCCTTCATGCCAGACCTTATCGAAGGCTTTGGCAAAACGGTCGAACGGCACTGCCGCATCTATGTAGTAACTATTCTTTGGTCACACAAACTCGTCATGTTTTTCTTTCATCTTTTCACTCAGCTAATATTTGAGATATAACACCAATATTGGACGATTCTCTTGGCTTATTTGATCCAATATTTGCATTAACAATAGCTTTTATTTATAACACAGATAGAGGGGGGGAAAAGGGGGGGAAACCTAGGGGACCCAGCGGACGTTGTCTCACCCTGATAATAGAAAAAGCCGTGACTAATTATATATTTAAATCTTCCTTATGAACCATTTTATCTATTGGTAAAATCTATATAGTATTTAATTTCTCAGACATACAGACAGTCGTGGCAGACGTCTTTGTTTTATAATATGCATTGATTTTAGGATTTGTAAATGACTTTCTTTTTTTAATTCTTAAGGCTTGAATTTCACATAGATGGCCTATTTTAATATTTTACTTTTCATATATATAAAAAAAAAATTAAGACCTTACTAGGTCAATATCGTAGTCGGTTCGAAAGAAAAACTGAGCGATTTTTGATAGGTTAAAAATTTATGCAGAATAAAAAAATATGTTGATATCTGTAGCACCACAGATATATGAATTCACCAAAAAGTATAACTTTTTGAGGAGTTTTTGGCGGGATTTCAGTCTGTCATGTAGTAAGATTTTATATTTTATTCATAACTTTGTGTTACTTGACTCTATATTGTAAAATTGGTGGTGGACTTCGCTTCACTTTAGTGGCCCTTGTACATATTATATTGACACATTGTACTGAGATTATGCAGCCCAACATACATTTGATCAATTAATATAAATGAGCTCTCTAACACTGAAATATTTTTTGTATCGGACTAGTATTTCCTGAGGTTACCCCCTACAACGTCATAAACTCACAAACTTTACCTCTTTATAATATCATTATAGATATGTAATTTCTGGTAAACTCAATATTAAATACAGAGACAATAATATCAAAGGAAATAAATGTTACATACAAATTTCTAATAATTCTATCCACACTTCTCGGAAACTACGCCACAGACTATGCTCCGTTACTTTGGCGTCGTACAGTCTGTCAAGTGATTAATAAATCCAAAGGTTATAACACACACATCTAATTATTCTAAATTCTACTCTAAGCTTCACAGATTAAAGTTTTTTTTGCCTTCAAAATTGAACTATTAATGAGTTATTTTCATGTTAACATAAAGAAAAAACAACATGAAAGGAATGAACATATAGTTTATACTCCTATATAAATGTTATATATTACAATTATATTGTTATTCATTCAAAGCAAGGGAATGTAAGCTTTAACTGAATATAAATAAGACTGTGTTCATTTTATCAATTATTTACTTAATTATATTAATTTCAAAGCGCCCATAAGTCTTCTCAAAATAGAGATATTTCATGTAAGGTTTTATACGATTTTTTTAATTATTTATAAATACTAAATAATAGTAAACTATTTTCAAAATTAAAACGTAGTATCCTCTATGAGATGTTTATAACAGTCGGTAATACAGTTTTCTGTTAACAAACTAGTTTAAAGCGCCATCTGTTCGAGACTGATGAAGTTTACAACTAATAACAATAACCAACATTGACAATAATGTAATTTGTAATTTAAAAACTATTGACGACAGTAATTGAAATATAAATTATCGTATCTCTCAAGTTGGACCAATCTATACTAATATTATAAAGAGGTAAAGTTTGTGAGTTTGTGACGATGTGATGTTGTGACGTTGTAGGGGGTAATCTCAGGAACTATTGGTCCGATTTGAAAAATTCTTTCATTGTTATATAGCCCATTTATCCAGGATGGTTATAGGCTGTATATCATCACGCCAAGACCAATAGGAGCGGAGCAACAATGAAGAATGTTTAAAAATCGGGGTGTTTTTACCTCTTGAGCTTTTGCTGCATATTAGTTAGCCCAAATTAATTATGTCCACGTGAACGAAGTCGCTGGTAGAAGCTAGTTATACATAAATGCCAACGTTTCATGAAGATCAGTTGAGTAGTTTCGAAGTTCATCGTGGCCAAACATCATAACGCTATTTAAGGCGCGTTGGATTATATTTTTTGGCAGGAGAGAAATGTATAATTTCGGATCATGACACGCTAGTAAGCATGACCGACCGTATTGTGCTTGTGCGGCTTGCGTCAGAGTGGTGATCGGTGATAGGTGTCTACCTCGACTTTTCTCATTATGTCTCATTATGTATTAAGAAGATAGAGGAATTATCTTAGGATACTTAGTGGTGAGCTACTAGGGCGATGGTAGGTCAGTGGATATGAGCACGCGCCTCACATATTTTTTTTTTATATCAGATAGGAGGCAAACGAATAGGTGGGTTACCTGATGTTAAATGATCACCGCCATCCATAGAAACTAGCAACACCAGGGATGTTGCAAAAGCGTTGTCAGCCTGTATTTTGCGGGAAAGGTGAGAAGGTTGAGAAGTAGAGGAGAGGAAAGGAGAGGAAAGGAGAGGAGAGAAGAGGGGAGGGTAGTTGGGCCTCCAGCGCTTTCTCTGACCAAACGAAACGCAACAGTGCAAGCACTGTTACTTCACGTCGGTTTTCTGTGACAGGGTGGTAATATCCCGAACGAGCTGACCCATTCATGCTGAAACCAATAGTAGATTCAGCGTAGCTCTACCACCTACATATATTAATTAGGCCTACACATCCAGATCCCCCATCCAAAATAAGCTAATCAAAGACCCCCCACACCCTATTTGAAACATCGTGTTAAGGAATGTGGGCCGTATTACCCTAAATAGTTGTAAAAAACACAGGTCGAAAGGTCCTTTTTTTTTGTAGCAGAGCGTGGTTGTATTACTTCGTCTCAGATGCGAAACACTCCTTGAACAATTCTTGCAACGTGTTGACGTCCCACGTAATTTTAATATTTATTTGACATTCCTTGAGCAACTTGTATTGACGTCCCACGTATTTTTTGTGTAATACATTAATTTGATACTGAACATTTGAACTATTGAAAAGACTATCGTCATTATTGTGTTTATCAGTGTTTGTGCTTCCTACACATTTAACACGAATACATACAATCACTACACA
>JACEII010000156.1:103073-283812 GCA_014332785.1 Antheraea mylitta | reverse complement strand
TACACAGACCTAGCACAGTGGAAGCGTGACAGGAACGCCGAGCCTGTAAGGTGAGTGGATTTGCGATAATTGCCTCTTATTATTATAGAGTTGCTGTGTAAACACAGTTTCACTCAGGAGTAGTCATCACCCCGAAGAAAACATATAAATGGGCCCAGCACATTCGGTTTTGTGTTGGTGATTATCTCCTACACATCGTATTACTTAAATGACCCCCGTGCAAATTGAGCAAATAGATTTATTTATTTTTTATTATAATCCACGTATCCAGCGACTCTATTAACAATTTTATGTATCGCTTCGTAATAGTACTGACTGAATTTTGCACGAAATAAATCTTCTTTATATGTGACAGCTCTAATTTCAAATGAACCGGAGATTTCACTAACCACACTCAAAATGAGTTTGATATCAGAATTAAATGTATGGAAAAATGCACCTTGAATCGATTGATCAAAAGTATATATTCGCTTGTATTTATATGAAAGTTATTACGTCTTTGAATAAAAACTAGTACACCGGCAATAAAGTATACTTTATGTAATGTAAAACAGTTCCTTATAACCATGTAATAGAATTTAAAATTGTATGACGTTTGTATTTTACTTATTACTTTTCAAATCTGAGAAAAACTGAATTTCTTAATATTTGAAAATATCCCTGCAAATACATTTCTGAATTCGAACTTTATTTTTTTCTTTATAAAGTACAAAGTCTGCTGTATGTATGAAACTTATTGGATTTACACCTTTATAGTTTTGTGTAGCTTCGACAATTGTCAAAAACGGCCATTTCCAAAATAGAATTTATGGTAATGATATAAGGTAAAAGATGCAATGAGACATTATTATTGAGTCCGCAGTCTTAATTTATACCTACATTGGGCGTGTCGCTCAGAGGACAAATTTTGTTAACAGTTAATTATTAAGAATTATAGTAGACTTCGTAATTATTAAGGTACTTTATATCTGTGAACTAAAGATCTAAACAGTTGAAGAAAGTCAATTATCGTTCTATGCTTGATATGTTACCAAAAGGTTAGAATTGTATTTTCTCTATACTTATTGTACTACTTGTATTAATTAATCAAGAATATGATGGGCTCAACATACTCAGTACAAAATATCAACATAAAACGTGTCCAGGCCTCTATACTACGCATTGTTAATTTCACGCAAGTGCAATGCGGTTGGTCGCGATTTACTGTCATATCGCTGACGAGAAATTATAACTTTTTCTCCTCTCAAATACCATTAACACGTCTAAAGAACTTTTCACATTGTTTAACAGTGAAAGTCTACATAAAGGCAACTAGTGAATTTAGGCCAAGACACTGCCAACCAGCTGTCCAATACATCAAAGATTTTAAAAAAGATGTTGCTTACATTTTCAATTGCTTCATATTGTAAGGAATTATATTAAATATCTGCTAAAAATTTAACTGATGGAGAATAATTGGAAACACACGGACGTACGTACATTAAAATTTTACATATATAAAGCGAGTACGGAATTACAGGCGGTTATTAATGAATGTCAATTTATCGATTAAATTTAACAGTTATTAAATGTTTTCGTTTTTTTAAATACAGACTCTGGGTCCACAGATATTTTCTGATTTAGTTTATATTATTGATCGTCTTAAAGGTAATTTTAAATGTGATCAGCTTCTTTTTGCTTTACTGTCATCGAATTTTTAATTGAAATTATGGATTTCTGGCAGCTTCATTCTCATCTTTTATAGCCATTATTAAATTATAACCCATAATCTCTAGCGTCCACGGCCCATTGGAGGAAGCTTGTCTATAAATGTTATAGATTGAAAGAAATTAGACCTCTGCGAATATATAAATCTTTGAGAATCTAAAATATCGGAACGCTTGCGCGTTTGCCGACACGGGGTGTCGGGGCAGTCGGCCTCGAGGATTCAGGCGAGACGGCTTCATTAGTTGCGTGCTAGACGCTTGAATCCAACCACCTGTCGATTAAAAAAACGCGTAACACGCGATCCTCATAATTTCGATTTAATCTGTTATTTTCTACAATTAACAAGTACCGACGCGTTGAATCGGACTGAACTAAATACAATAGTTTTAATGATCGGTAAGTGGGCCAAGGAATTTATATTATACAGCCTAAAAATATCAAGTTATCAACCATCTTGTTGTGTATAATGTAGAATATATTAAAACATTTTTCTTCCATTTAGAAATACAAGTAATCTATTCCACGAACTAATAAATTTAACTAGAAAAATAATATATAATGTAATCATATATCTTAACTTTAATATTAGGCTAAGAAATTTATATTATACAGCCTAAAAGCGTCAAGTTATCAACCATCTTGTTGTGTATAAAATGTGGGATAAATTAATACATCTTTTCTACGAAATAATACATTTAACTAACTATACAAAACATCCCACGACTGGGACCGCTTTTTAAACAATTATCTGAAACATTTAACAGGGGAAATGATTTATAAAGTAAAACATAACCTAACTACAATATTGTATTCGTTTTTGGCGGGATCTTAGTATGTAATGTAGTTGCTATTATATTTTATCCAAAATCCGGTGTTATTTGAGTCTATATTTTGTAATATTGTTAGCATTTTACTTAATTTAGAATATAATAACATATTTATGAAATGCCTACAGAGAAGTCCGCGATAACTTCTAAGTAGTTTTTCGAGGGATCTTAGTCTGTCATATAGTGGATTTTATATTTTATTAATAATCTTGTGTTATCTTACACTATATTCTATAATATTGATAGTGATTTACGTAATATAGTTAGATTATTGTGTACAAGAGAAGTGGATGGGAAATATAACATGCAGCAAGTTTGAGATAACACTAGAACTCGCTAGAAAGTTTTAACAAGAGAACCACATTTTTTTTAAAACATTGAAATGATCATAACCTATTATATTATTACCTATAGTATATCATTTAAATTGTAATTAAAAATATTGAAGCTAAATATAGATTATCGTATTTCTGAAGATGGAGCTTTATACTAATATTATAAAGAGGTAAAGTTTATGAGGTTGTAGGAGGAAATCTCAGGAACTACTGGTCCGATTTGTACAATTATTTCAGTATTAGGTAGCTCATTTATCGATGAAGGCTAAACCCGATTTTGAAACATTCTTAATTAGTGCTTCGCTCCAATTAGTCTTAGCATGATGATATATGTCTATAGTCTTCCTCGATAAATGAACTATATAACACTGAAAGAATTTGTCAAATCGAACCAGTAGTTCCTGAGATTAGCGTGTTCAGGTAAACAAACTCTTCAGCTTTATAATACTAGATATAGATAAGTTTCTCAGTTGTGGCTACTATATGTAGAAGATATTGTATTTATTGAAGCTCTAAATACACTTATCGTCGTATACTGTCTAGACCGGTTCGGAATCGGTAAGTAAACTATGGCGGGAATCACAGTAGCGACGTCCGCCCGCCGAATATTCTCGAACATTCTCGAAAGTTCCACGAAACCGCGTACTTATTATTATTACCGGATCAAAACTTTTGTCGTTCAAATATTGTTGGATTGGAGGAAAAACAAGCGACGGTTGCCAAATTAAGAAGGTTTATTACTAAATTTAAGAGTAAATATGGTTACTTACATTCACAAAAACAAGCAACCAGTCCCGGGTTCGTCCGTGTTAATCCCTTTTTTAACTGACTTCAAAAAAAGGAGGAGGTTATCAATTCGACTGTATGTTTTTTTTTTATGTTTGTTACCTCATAACTTTGGACTGGCTGAACCGATTTTGAAGATTCTTTTTTTATTTGAAAGCTAGTGCTTCCCGTGTGGTCCAGTTCTGTCAACGGCATCCAGTGCAAAACCGTATAAGTGTTAAATTTGCATTTGGTGTGTATACGACAAATAGACGAATAACTCAATATCATGCCAACCAATTTCGATGATTCCTTTTTTATTGTAAAGGGTGCTCTTCAAGGGTAGTTTGATGAGAGTTTGGTTAGGTTCTGATTATGGGATCCCTGACAAAGTAACACAACTTTCAAGAAACAAGTCTACTCCTTTCTTAAGGGCCGGCAACGCATCTGTGATTCCTCTCGTGTTGCAGGTATCCATGGGCGACGGTGATCACTTACCATCAGGTGATCCACATGTTATAGAAAAAAAAAATTATGTACACTAAAAATGGAAAAATAAAGTAAATTTTCAAAAAAAAGAATTAACCGACTTCAATATTAATCAGAGGCATAATAATAAGGCACTGAAAACCGGAAAATAAATAGTTTATCAAATTAACCAAATTTAATGAAACATATGAATATGTGTGCTACCAAGAGATGCATTGGAAGTCGGTGCCTTTGTACCTTGATGTAGATGATAGAATAGATAGAAGTCGGTTAATTCTTTTTTTTGAAAATTTACTTTTTTATATTAAAGGAGGGAAACGAACAGAGCCTCCAACTCTCTCACTAACCGAACGAAACGCAACAATGCAAGCACTGTTACTTCACGTGGCTGTTTCTGTGTGTCGGGTGGTAGTACCGGGGACGAGCCGACCCATTAATGCTAAAACCTGTAATAGCTTCTGCGTGGCTTATCACTACTCAGTCTTTAACTCCCGATATAATTTAATACGTAGATTAAGAATTATGTTGGTATATTTTGATCACGCAAGGAAAGTTTTTTATGCTGCCTCTATGCGACTCTTATCTCTCTCACGTATTTTTTTAATTTCTATAATTTTCTAAATGCATAAAAACGTATATCAGATCAAAAAGTTTCAAAAAATATTTTAGGAAAAGTAACAACTTATTGATTCATTATTATAACAAAATAAGATATAAATTAGTAAATTATATAAAGAAAAATCTAAATAAAAACAAATGTTTCAAATAGTTTTTTTTTATATTTATATTTATATTCACGTGGAATAGATCCTTTGGGCTAACATTAACACGCAGCGAAAGCTCTCATGAGGAAAAAGCCGGACTTTTAAACATTCTTCATTGACGTTCCGCTCCTATTGGTCTTACCGTGATGATATATAGCCTATAGCCATTCTCGATAAATAAGCTATAAGTAAATAATATAATATTGAAAGATTCTTTCAAATCGGACTAGTAGTTCCTGTGATTACCTCCTACAACCTCACAAACTTTACCTCTTTATAATATTAGTATAGATAACCAATGTTCTAGTAGATCATTAGCCATTGTCGAGTGAGTAATGATATTACAAGTTTCTTGTGATCATTTTAGTGTTCAAACAATATAGTCGTTGTTGGAGTGTAAGGGGTGTCGAGTAACATCTTAAGACTTGAGACACCCAAGCCAACCTCACCTGCACGTGGTGCACCCTGCTGAATAACAAACGAGGCAATGGCGATAGCGGGGTGGTAGGGTTTTACAGCCAGACTGGGTCGCAACCACCATGCATATGGCGAAAAAGCCCGTCATAGTGACTCGGTTTTGCGCGTCGCGTTTCAGGATCAGCCTGTGCATATCCAGTACCGGGTGACTTTCGTCATTATGGCCGGCATGACAGCGGCGACCGATGATGGATGATCTGTCTCTCGGTGTTCGCCACTGTTTTTGGATTGTACTATGCTTACCATCAGGCATAGTGCAGTCACAGTGTCGTGCTTCAATAAAAAAAAATAGTGTTATGCTTAAATCTGACACGGTTCTTCTATACAACATGATCGGTTAAATAGTTGTAATACTTTCACAGATCACTCCTTACTTGCTTCTCTTTCTAAGTCAATTATAAAATAGGTGCTTAATATTTGACCGAATTATCTCGAGAAACGCAAAACTGATATGCACTCAACATCAGGTGTTTAACGCAAAAACAAACTGGTGTAATAAATGAATCACGCTCTGTCGCGTACTCCACCCGTCCCACACCTCAACCCGCACCCTGCTACCCTTTGTTCGACTGTGCTGCGTTCCCACGATAAGCAATTGCTTATTTATATCTCCCGTAATTACGTAACAATTAAGTTTGAAAGGCGCCCCTTGATTTTTTTTCATTGAAACTAGGTTTCATTTTTTATACTTAAAAGTATCGTTTCCATACTTTTAAAAGTTTTAAAACAGACTTTAACTTAGGTTATCTTTGTTGTTTATTAGTATTTGTTTTGATATTATTATTTTATATGTTGAATGTGACCATGAACTACAACAGGTTTGAACGTTGTCACTTTTTAAACATGCACTTGATAAATCTATGAAGGAATATAATAATAATTATAACTAAACGCAATATCAGTAAGAAAGCTAAGTATAAATAATAAAACAAATGGTTTTTTTAAATAAATCCAACGCATTTGTACTCAAAATACAGATTTTGAAAAATCTCGTGCGAGGTTATCGAGAAAACTCTCACCAGGGAAGAACTAGAAAACAAATTTTCAAATACATGTCACGTAATTATAGTAATGGACAACTCTTAAGGCAATAGAATATTCCGTAAAATTCCCTATATTACGAATTTAACTGTAAGAATTGGGCATCCCTAAAACGTCTTTGAAGAAACTTTTCTTTATGTGTTTTCCCGAGAATAACGAAGATTGATGGGTACACTTGCTTATGAGTTTGTTTTGTGGCGTGTTCTTATTTCATTGATTTAGTAGCTTTTGATCCCGGCTTCGCCTCTGGTTGATGTAGATTTCATGTATACCTCCGTATACCTGACAACACGTGTGCAAAATATCTAGATAGGTCATAGGTTCAGCAGTTAAGCCGTGAAAACGTAATAACCAACTTAATTATATATAAAATTTTCAACTGGCCTAGAGGTAGATAAGTATACATTATTTACTATCTGATTAAAGGAAATCACCGCATAGACGTCACGACTGAAATGTGATTTTCGACACCGCGATACAGAGATTTTACAGCACGTTACAACGCCATCTATTGGCGAATATTTTAAACAAGTTATATTGTGATATTGCTGACCTTGTAGGAGGGATGTGTAAGCGTGGCGGGCAGTCGGAATAAACACATCCACTGTTTCATTTACAATAATTAAAACACACACAAACACATCTTCGCATTTTTTTTTTATCGAAGCACGACATATTGACTGCACTATGCCTGATGTTAAGCATAGTACAACCCAAAAACATCGGCAACCACCGAGAGACAGATTATCCATCGCCGGTCGCCGCTGTCATGCCGGCCATAATGACGAAAGTCACCCGGTACTGGATATGCACAGGCTGATACCGAAACGCGACGCGCAGAAGCGAGTCACTATGACGGGCTTTTTCGCTATATGCATGGTGGTTGCGACCCAGTCGGGCTGTAAAACCCTACCACCTCGCTTTCGCCATTGCCTCGTTCGTTATTCAGTAGGGTTCACCACGGTCGATAATATTAGTTACGACGAGATAATATATGTATTAAGTCTGTATGTAATATACAGTCCACGTCCTTCTTGGCCGCTCTGAATATAGTTTTAAGTTCAGCGTTGCGAAAAGTACAGTCAAGATGTCAATACAAAACAAATTGAAAATATTATTATAGAAATTTAAATTTTCTATTTATTATTATTTACAGAATGCATTTGTCAGTTATAATTAGCTCAAGATAACATCTAATCACTACCTGTGGTATGTAAACCCTGAGACGTGTAAATAGCCCAGGCGCGGTTGAATAGTTAGATTTGAGTGTACAGTCGAGGGGGCGCATAAACACTCATTAAAGTATAATAATTAGCGGAACTATAAGTACCCATCAAAGGCCGAAGACAGCTATTCCAGTTGTTGTTGTGAGGCTGGTTTTACTTAATTAAAGGAGCGGTGCGGTAATAAAATATTAAGTATTTATACGCGTTGTATTTTGAACCACGATCGCCGATACACCCATTTCGAAAGCTGGACTGCAACCGGTCGACTGTGACTCACTCAATTGTCAGTGAACAAGAAAAGGGATATGCACTTGACATTTCGTATCCCTTGCCAGCGTGAGAACTCAATAGCCTAATATCTTCCCAGGTAGCACTAAGTCCCAGCTAACCACTTACTTTAATAGTGTTTTTGCGCCGAAACAACCTAGTGCAGAAGTTTTGGATGAATCGTGTACTTTTAATTGAATGATCTACTTTTATAGTATTTGTTTTTATCTGTATCTTGTAGCATATATACCGTGTTAGTATTATGTTTGTCGCTAAAATAGCATTATTGAAAATGAAATATATTCATAATAAACAAATAATTCGTATTAAATATTTATTAACAGTGGGGTAAAGCCCTCTATAGATATATCGTTATTCGCAGTCGATGGGTATTCAATAATAACTACGAATAATAACAAATATCAACAAAATAGCTGACCCTTACCCACTTCGTTGGGCGTTAAACATTTATAAAAACTACTTTTCGTAACTTAAATATAAAGTGCTGACGGTGATTTTTTGTAGGCATTATCATACTCTACAACTTTTCTCTAGAACTCAATCATATATTTCTCATCGTTGTTTTATCTTCGACTTACTTTGCAAATCCGACTACCACAAAAAAGTATTTTCGTTTTAAGAGTTAATATATGACCTATGACACTCACAAATAACGTGGCTTTTTATTTGTAAAAGAATTTTCACAATCGGTTAATTAGTTACTGAGATTACCCTCTAAAACTTCTCAAACTTTACCTCTTTATAATATTAGTATAGATATAGGGGTATAGCTAACAGTAAAGAGAGAAAATAATAAAAATAAAAGAACCTAATAAAAGAAAAAAACGAAAATAGTAATAACCTGTAACTGACAACTAAACCTTTGAACGCGACTGTACTGCAACTAGCAATAACACTGACGCATGTGATACCGTGGGTGCAATAGGTACAAATGCGGGTGATCCTGCTCCCCCTTCACCTCATCTACGTCCCTCTGATACCTAAATTTATGCTCTGGGCATCTACTTCAGAGCGGTCAAATAGTTTGACGCGGACTATATGTAGTTGGTAGAGCCACGCTAAAACTATTACTGGTTTCAGCATGAATCCGTTGGCTCGCTCGGGGCACTACCACCCGATACACAAAAAACCGATGTGAAGTAACAGTGCTTGCATTGTTGCGTTCCGTTCGGTCGGTGAGAATGCCGGAGGGCTACCTCTTCTCACATTTTCCCGCTCATCTTCCCCTCCTCCCCCTACCCCAATACAGTTTGGCAACGCACTTGCCACTTCCGTAATGTTGAAAGTGTCTATGGACGGTTGTTATCACTTAATGTCAGGTAATCCAACTTCATTCATTTTACTTATGTATAATTAATCTGTGCTGCAGTTGTCTCGCTCCTACTGTACTTGATAATTCGGTCCAATTGCGATAGCAATAGGTTTGCATTAAAATGCATTATTCAAATGTTTTACGTGCCACGTTTCGTAATAAAGCTTTTGGCGGAATCTTGGTGTATCATATAGTGGATTTTATACTTTATTCAAAATCTTGTGTTATTCGACTCTATATTTTGTTTTTTTTTTTTTTCGAAATGACTACGCTTTTGACCCAGCAAGGTCTTAACAGCTTCACCGGACTACTAAGGCGAGCGCTTAAGGTACTCAGCCGATTTTATTTTGGCAACCAGCTCAAGGGTGCACGGCACACCTCGGCTTGTATGTTGCCTGTTGCATGCAAAATCGCGACCTATCTTAGCTAACCTAGCTAACTATTCATATATATATGAGTTGTTGAAACGTATATGTGTACCAAGCACACACACCTCAACAACTCCTCCATATATTTATTATCGGAAAATTGAGAGTTTTTCAGTTCGATAAGGGAAAAAAAGTAAAGCCTTCCGCTTTCATGTGTAAGCGTGCACGTGTGTGGAGGTGATCGTGTAGTGTTGTAGTAGTGATGTATATTTGTGTGTCACTGTATTGCGCAAGCAATGCACTCAAGGGCTCCCTACCGAAGGATCGAACCTAGGCTTGAGCCGCTGCCGTGGGAGGCCTAATCAGGTACTATATGTTGTAATATTGGTGACATTTGACGTAATATATTTCGATTATTGTGGACAAGTGAAGCGGATAGAAGCATGTACCACGTAGCATGAATTCTGAGATGCTATAAAAACTGCCTGGAAAGTTCTAGCAAAGGAACCACCATCTTGTTAGAATATTGAGATTATCGCAGGATACTTGTAATAAACTTGTAACCTAGTTGACAATGGCAGTAATCATCGATAAGATTGATTGCTAAAGTTACAATTAAAGAAAGCAACAAGTTAATAAACTTACGATATTTACCATAATATTTATTGGGGTGGTTGTGTGTGTGTTTATTATTTGTAACTTGACTATAAGTTCAGGAATCGATCGCTCAACCCGCATGTTTATTGTACTGGAAGTGGGTGAGACTTTAACGCTCGTATCGGGACTCGTTCCCTGTATTCTCTATGATTCAATAGCTTTTAACAGAATATGTCTAATGTTATAGATATTCAAGAGTAACCCAGGATGTTAAACGTGGAATTCGTAAAATAACGACCTGATTTATATACTAGAAACTGTGACAAACTGGTCGTCCCATGTATCATAGTAAAACCAGTAACAATTATTTAGGTAAAAATGGTAGGTTTTACAACAGTCCCAAAGCATATTACCAATTTACCGGACTTTAAATTTAAGCGTCATGTCAAGCGGGTTTTTGTGTTAAAAGGCTATTATAGAGTGGATCAATATTTGAAATGACTTCTCTCTGTGCGTCCACTAAAAGCGATTGTAACATGTGATGTAGAATATATGTACAGACCAAAAGGGAACAGCAACTAGTAAGTTTGAAAGAAAGAAGCGGGAAACATTCACCTTGGATCTAGTGACGGTTACTGTCATTGAAAGGGTTATATGTTCAAGATAACCTTGTCTATATGAAAAAAACTTAATTGGGCATTTATTAATGTCTAGTAAACAAAGAACAGCAAACTTGAATATCATTAAAAGACTTTTTTCTATGTCATAGGAGGCAAACCAACATGCGGGTCACCTTTTTTTTTTATCATGGAGAAAAAACCCCATGGTGCCTTCATACACCTTTTTGGCGGGGGAGCAGGAACTGCCGACTGGCACTGCATCTGCTCCCCCGACAGGTGTGGGCTCTATGCGGGTCACCTGGTGTTAAGTCATCACCGCCGTCCATAGATACTAGCAACACCGGAGGAGTTGCAAGTGCGTTACCAGCCTGTGTTTGGGGCTAGGAGGAAGGGTGCCGAGGGAGGAAGGGACGGGACGAGAGAAGGTGGGCCTCCGGCGCTCTCACTGACCAAACGAAACGCAACAAAGCAAACACTGTTACTTCACATCGGTTTTCTGTAAGAGGGTGGTACTACCCCAGATGAGCCGACGAGTCATGCTGAAACCAGTAACAGCTTCAGCGTGGCTGTACCACTTCCTACACTTAAAGACCTTGATAACAAATTTGTCAATAGCATAGCAAACATTTACGACAAATATAGTTATGTGGTATGAATTATGACACATAGATGGCGTTTAAAACACGTTTTTAACCTCAAACGAATCGTAAAATGTTTTCTCTCAAGTAATATTTTTTTTTTATTTGCTTCAAGTGCCAACATTTACGAAAAAATAGACAAACGGTCTTAATAAATTGACTGACAAATGATGTCGTATATGTCACTGTGAGAGCGCTCGGCGTCATCCGCACCGGATATTACTTGTCCGAGGCGGGCGTGTACTATTAAACCGGAAGTGACGCCGTTATAACTCCAGCCTTCGCATCGTCTAGGTTTTACTATAGATTTATCTATAGCCCACATTATTGTCCACTATATTATTTCTAGCGAGTGTTTAACTAAATAATTCTACACATATATTAGTGCCTGAGTCGTATGAAGCCAAAAAGCCATTAAAAGCTGTCATGGTTATTAGATATCATAATTTTATACCAATTATCAGATACATTATTTATAACTTACCTAGTTGACCCGGCACCGCGTTGTTGTGGCTCAGTTATGAGTCAGTTATAAACCTAGATAAGTAAATAGATTAACAAAACACGTGCACCATAAAATAGAGTTAAAAAAGAAATTCAAAATTAAAACGTGGCGCCATCTATGATATATCTATAACAGTCGGTTCTACAGTTTTCTGTCAACAAATTAATCTAAGGGCCATCTGTTAGCGACTGATGAAACTTATATTTAATAACAATAATCAACATTAACAATAATTTAATTTGTTAATGAAAAATATTTAATCCATTAATCGAAATATAAATTATCCAATATCTCAAGTTGAACCAAATGTCATGAATATCGCTTGAGTATTTTCGGTGTTCATCGTGGGCCGGATTTTTATATGTTTAACAAATTATCGCCAATGTTGATTATTGATATGTAAGTTTCATCAGTCTCTAATAGATGGCAATTTAAACTAGTTTGTTGACAGAATACTGTAGGACCAACTGTTATAGATATTTAATAGATGGCGCCACGATTTAATTTTGAATTTCTTTTTCAACTCCAGGTTATTATATGGTGCACGTTTTCTATTAATTCCATAATACCAAATTTATCAAATTTTTGGTTCAACATGCATATGTGGTAAGTAATTAAGTAATAGGTGGTAGAGCCACGCTGAAATTATTATTGGTTTCAGCACGAATGGGTCCGCTCGCTCGCGGTAGTACCACCCTTTCACAGAAAACCGAAATGAAGTAACAGTGCTTGCATTGTTGCGTTTCATTAGGTCAGCGAGAACGCTGGTGGCCCATTTCCCTTTCTCTTCTCTCCCCTCTTCTCTCCCCTCTTCTCTCCCCTCTTCTCTCCCTCTTTCCATTACCTCTCCCCATCCCCTTACCCCCATTTCTCCCAAAACACAGGCTGGCAACGCACTTGCGACTCCTCTGGTGTTGCTAGTGTCTATAAACGGCGGTGATCGCTTAACATCAGGTGACCCGCCTGTCCGTTTTCAGTCACAGCAAAGCGTGGCTGAGTCAGATAGTAAATATTATAAAAATCTTCTTCATGATGGACATTTAAGTGTACCAAATTTGATGAAATAATATATGAATATTTCAGAAGAGGGATATATCGAATCTAATAATGAATCGAAATGAGGGCAGTCCGCGACAAACGCAACGGTACAGAGAGAGATCGAGATATTGGGTTTTAAAAATTCTTTTGATCCGTTATTCAGTTATTAATTATTTATCTGCGACGACTGTAGGGGCTTTTAGCTTGATCAAATACGTCGCATCGAGCCTGCAGAGTGTAGGGTGGTGGGGGTGTGGGGGTGAATTTCATGCGGTGATTACAGTTCATCTATATATATGAAGTATTTATGTATTACCTTAGGACTTATAAACTACGTAATGGATTCTGATACTATTTTTATTGTCGTCTAGAGAATCTACATATATCTGTAGTTTTCATCATCATTATCATTACATAGTATAAAAGAAAATCACGTCTGTCTGTTCGTGATAAACTCAAAAACTACTCACTCTCACTACCCTCCCCCATCCCCACCAACACAGGCTGGCAACGCACTTCCAACTCCTCTGGTGTTACTGGTGTCTATGAACGGTGGTGATCACTTAACATCAGGTGACCCACCTGTTCGTTAGCCTCCTACGATATTAAAAAAACGCACCTCAATAATACACATTTATTTTGATTTTGTATTTGACTATAAAAATCGCAGCGGCCAATTAAATATGGGGAGAATTCTGTGTCTGTACTAAGGTATATTTAAAAAGTAACATAATATTTATAAATGTTGGTATTGTGGATCTATATGAAGGATAATCCATCAATCATTACTAACAGGGGGTAAATTAATCATCCGAAGCATGTCAGGTGAGTAGTTCAGGGTACATCTCCAGGGCACAGCTGTTCATTTCACACGCTGTCGAATACACTTAGCACTCCGTATTTTAATCTCATTTGAATGTCATATTTTTTTCTTATTACAATTAGTATAAATCATCCATTCGTGATGACTCTCATTAGATCTAATCGAGGGTTGGTTGGTATGCCGTCTGGAAGGCAGTTTGCCTCATAAAATTAACATTATTTTATAAATATATGTTTTATAAGTATATATATATATATATATATATATATATCGAAGCAACTGACTTCCATCTGAGCTAAACTCAGTTTAAAAAGTTTTCTATGAATAAAATCTAGCTAGATCGATTTCTCGTCCCTGAAACTACCTACATACTAAGTTTCACGGAAATAGATGACGCTGTTTCCGAGATCCTGAATATACAAATATATACAATATATACAAATATTAAAATACAAGTGCTCGTCCAGTGGTTCAACTTTGACCATAGTGAAAAAAAAATACAATTTTTTTTAATAAGACCAAATCGCATCAGAATGTACAAAACAAGAAAAAAATAAGAAAATCGGCTAAGAAACAGCAGAAGGAGGTTTTCCTAATGGTTTCCCACTGTCTATTTATGTGGAGACTAGCTGACCAGTGTCCACTTTGTTGGGCGGTAAACATTTTTCCTTGTGATATAATTATCAGTGTGATTCAGTTAGTACTGAGTGCTGAGTATTTCGATAAGAATTCATAGTTGTTCTTTATTATACGACCAATAAAAACCACTTAACGATTTAAATATTTTTTTATATAAAAAACTTTTTTTTTTGTGACTTAAATATAAAAGTTGGACTAATGCTGTCTTATACTTGTTTGTAGGCATTATGAAACTCTACAACTTTTCTCTAGAACTCAATCATATATCTCTCATCGTTAAGGCGGCGTTCCTAAGAAACGTTTTCGTTCGACCGTTTTCTCCGACTTACTTTGCAAATCCGACTTCCACAAAATAATCATTTCATTTTTTGGGTTAGTCTATAGCCTATGACACTCACAAATAACGTGGCTTACTATTGGTGAAACGATTTTCAAAATCGGTTTAGTAGACCCAGATATTACCCCCTACAACCTTACCAACTCACAGCATCAAAAACTCACAAACTTTACCTTTTTATAATATGAGTATAGATTTGCTAAGGCTTTTCAAGTAATATATAATTATGTTATAAAAGTACCACAACAAATCTCTCACGAGACTGCGTCGCCCATTAGGGAGGTTTCCGGCGCCAAGCGGTGGCGCCACTCACGAAATATCCGCACTCGTTCATAACCAGGTGCCTAATAAGATTATGTTGGGACCTTGACCGCCCACAGTCACCTTCTGTATCCTCACTCATCATTGAAATATAAAACTGATTAAATAATGCGGAATGTAATAAAAACGTACAAAAACAACAGTTAATCTATTTAATTTTTTTAGTCAAATGAAAATTCTGAATTCTAAATCTTATTGTTAACAAAATATTGAAACAGTAGGTTAAATAAAGCGTAAATATATATTTCTATCACCCTTTGTTATAGCCATAGCTGTAGCAAAAAAGTCAAAAATATTTTGATTGATGATTTCACCTCAATACAATCTCGTCTAAGTAAAAAAATTTCATTGGCAAATATCTTTTGAACTGGAGGTCCAAGATCATAGGTCCTAATGCTTCACTATCACTCCGGTAACGATATCTATAAGTATCAGTTTTAATGCTTTAAACTCAATAAAGTTATGAAGAAAAGAAAGTCCATTTTCATACATTTGAAATTTAAAAGTCCATATTACATGGTATATAAGACTAAAATAAAACTTGATATTGTTAAATAATTCAATGATATCACCATTTTGACAAAAATCTATACTTAAAATTATCAAATAACACAAATGTGTTATTTATATACTAAATTATATTAAAATCCTATGAAAGGGAGATTTAGATTTCCGTCCACTGTGTGTCTCTGGTTTAAAATGTTCTCTGCTTATGAAGTCAGTTTTTTTTTTTTTTCGAAATGACAACGCTATTTACCCAGCAAGGTCTTAACAGCTTCACCGGACTACTAAAGCGAGCGCTTAACGCACTCAGCCGATTTTATTTTGGCAACCAGCTCAAGGGAGCACGGCACACCTCGGCTTGGCTGTTGCTTGTTGCATGCAAAATCGCGACCTATCTTAGCTAACCTAGCTAACTATTCATATATGTATGAGTTGTTGAACCGTATATGTGTACCAAGCATACACGCCTCAACCATTCCTCCATATATTTATTATCGGAAAATTGAGAGTTTTTCAGTTCGATAAGGGAAAAAAAAGTAAACCCTTCCACTTTCATGTGTAATCGTGTAGGCGTGCACGTGTGTGGGGGTGATCGTGTAGTATTGTAGCGGTGATGTATATTTGTGTGTCACCGTATCGCGCAAGCAACGCACTCAAGGGCTTCCTACCGAGGGATCGAACCTAGGCTTGAGCCACTGCCGTGGGAGGCCTAATCGGGTGTGCGGGAGCGAAATTAACCCCCAGACCACGGCGGCGTGATCTGTGGTTACGCGGGCGTGGGCGTGAACACGCTCTGTTTCGAGGGACAGGCTGGTACTGATCGTTCGCTGACGTGATTGAATCAGGAGGGTCGGTAAAAATGTGTCGCGGAAGTCTTTTATAACGCGCAGCGTTAAGTACGGGTTCATAGTTTGCGGCGGATACCACTAACGGACTGGGAAATGAAGTCCGACTCTGTAAGGTCGCCTTTATTACAGTATTCCTTTGTGTTGTATTGCGTGTGAAATAACAATAAGACTGTGGCAATCGTCTACTGCGTCAACATTCGTCGCGCCACACCGCGTCGGTTAATTAGTCACAGTTTCATATACACTGCTCGGTTTGTTCACATTTATATTAATGTTACTACGTCTACACTTTCATGAATTATAAAATCGGGCATTGTATGCCATACAATTGGGGTTTGCTTAATTAAAAACACAAAAATCAAAAGAAATTAAAAAATTCTTGAGGCTCGGTGACTTGAACAGATTCTGTTAGCCTCAGTAGGAGTATGGCATGATAATATGATAGATGGTTATTAAATATGTCGATAATTTAAAACGGTGTTTCGTTCCGTAAAGTTACTTTTAGTGGCGCTGTGTTGCGTTACGTTGTGTAACGTAGCGTTGAATGCGGTTGCGCTGCGTTACATTTCTCTAAGTTCTGTTGCGTGGCGTGCCGTTACGTTGTGTGACGTTACTTTGAGTAGCGTTGTGTTGCGTTACGTTGTGTAACATAACTTTAAATAGCGTTGCGTTGTGTTACATTACTCTGAGATCTGTTGCGTTGCGTTGCGTTGCGTGCCGTTACTTTGCATGCTATTGTCTTGCGTTTCTGTTCCATCATGGTTGATGAAGCTCTTAACATTCTTATATCGTATTTAATTTCATCAAAGGTTATGAATGGTAAGTATTCGGTATGGTAAGTTATAAAATACATACATACTTTTTTATTTCATTCTACTCCCAATATTACGCGTTAACAAGTTTTCACACATATAATTGTAGAACCTTATGAGCACTCTTCAACGATGCAGTTTTAATGTAACACACATTTACCCACACATTCATTCGACGGCAGCCATGTTTGTCTTTCGTGATGTGTATACATGAGTTAATTTGTCTGATATTATTCTTGAGGGCTTGGCATCGAACCTAAACTAACATTACGAACTAATTGAACTATAAAATATAATACAGTAGAAACTCATTAAGTTAAACCCAAGAGAAACACAAAATATTTTAAGTTATAGAATTTTTAATTTATCAAGAGTTTATGTGACAGACGGATTGATGAATTAATATACAGTTATACTCAAATACGTAAGAAGAAATGGTAAAACAAATACATACACATGTTACTTAAAAATAAAATTTTATTTAAAGTTTAGTCTACTGAAAAAAATCTTTGATTATTTTTTATTTTATTTTTTTATTTTAAACAGTTCACGGTTTCTAAATCGATTTGATTTTTTATACTAATATTACAAAGAGGTGAAGTTTGTGATGTGAGTTTTTCACGTTGTGACATTGTAGGGGGTAATCTCAGGCACTACTGGCCGTATTTGATAAATTCTTTAATGTTATATAGCTCATTTATCGGGGATGGTTGTAGATTATATATCATCATGCTAAAAATAATAGGAGCGGAGTGCCAATGAAGAATGTTTAAAAATCGGCGTATTTCCTCTTGAGAGCTTCCGCTGTGTGTTAGCGTTAGCCCAAACTAAATATTCAACGCGAATGAAGTCGCGGGCTGAGGCTAGTCTGTTATACATACTATTGCTATATTGCTACATTGCTCTATAAATGATCGTGCAGACAGTACAGCAGCAGTTGACGTGATCAACAACTAATGTTCCAAGTAAGCCGCTGTTCTAACCACCTCAAATATAGTAATCCAGCTTTTAGGGATTTCGAAGAAACAATACATAATTGTATATTTATTGTTTGGGTTAACAATTTAACTTGTAAACACGGCAAGCATTAAATTTCGAGTGACTTTTTTTTTGTATATTAATTCGACATGACTCATTGGCATAGTAACCGAGGGTTAATACTGAAATTATTAGTTTACGTTATAAAGAGTGCGTATTTTAAGTAATAGAGGTTTTGGGCTCTGGGGGGAAGGGAACAGATTATTTTTTTAAATTATAGAGATTTATTTTTTTATTTTGATGTGAGACATCTATAGGCGCGGGTAAACCTGATTGTTGGCTTAGTGACATGGCGACGCAATACACGAACTTTGCACTATTAACGTAGTGCTCAAAAACATTTGCAATCAATAGAATTGCAATATAGAACAAATTTGTAATGCTTTATCTTTTCATTATTCCATAGCTGATTCTTATCGTAATCTGTTCTTTTATACATGTAACTTATACAAAACCATGTCGAAGTTTCACATCTGCTAGACGTCACGGGACTGCTATTTTTTTTACTTTAACTAGGTTTGTGTTATCGAGATTCTAGTGTATTATTAGAAAACTGTGTACTCATCTCAAGTAATTAATGTAGGAAGAAGTTATTTGTGAGAATTATCAAATAATTTATAAATTCTATATTTTTATGAATACAAAAATAATTTTTCTTTTTCTTTAATAAAAATAATTTCGCAATACAGTCTAACGCTAAGAAGATAGTGAAAGATATATTTACTATACGCAATATTATAAGATCACGTCTCTCGCCGCAACACGATCGAAGCAACAATAAAACGTGCTTTATACGCGACTCACAAGTTTTTATGAGAGACGATATCTCGTGACGAATCTTTCGTATTTCAGCATATAGTAAACATATACTACAATCAAATCATTCGATAATTTTGTCAAGCATGTGATTGCTAATCTGAAGACATTCAACGGACTTTGATTACAACGACTCTCTTACCTGCATCTAAATCATTTTGAAATAACCACGACTTTCACTCTGACTTGTATATAGCTATATCAGGACTAACAAATCTTGGTGACTTAACATTACGCTCATGCAACACGTCAATCGAGTGAGTACTGAATCGTATCAAATTGCGATCAGCCCTCTCTTCGTTTCTTTTGCTAATTCCAAATGATCCTTTTGCGAAAACAAGTTAAGAAAAAAAAAAGTAATCATACACCAAGAGTGTAGTATCGCTGTATAGTGACGCCGCAATTACGAAACATATATACAGATATTAACACTATATTTTTTTAATGTTTCAACGTTTGACCACAACCTCACCTGATATTCAATTTGACCAAAAAGATAGGCATGATCTAAATACTACAAAATGGTGACAAACTGGTCGTCCTATGTTTCAGACTCAGTAAAACCAGTAATAGTTTTTTTGGTAATAATGTTAGGTTTTATAACAAAGTCCCGAAGCATTATACCGAGTTGTCGGACTGTAAGTTTAAGTGCTTGTTATACTATTGGTGTGATGTTTGGAATTGAATCCTTTTTGTGCTTTCATTCATAATCACTTTATTCAGTTTAGGCCCTAATAAGGCACTTATGAACGTCAAAAACTACCACCGGTTCGGAAAACATCCCAGTCGTCAAGAAGAACCGGCAAGAAACTCGATCGGGTACATTTTTTTAACATATATTTACAATACATCATACAATAGCTTTTAGTGGATGCATAGAAAGGAGTCAATACCAGACATCACTATCGTTCACATACTGATCCATTCTATATTATCCTTTTGACACTAAAACCCGCTTGACGTGGCACTTAAATTTACAATCCGGTAAATCGGTAACATGCTTTGGGACTTTTTTGTAGAACCTAACACTATTACTTTGAAAACGACTACTGGTACAAAGTCTGAAACATGGGATGACCAGTTTATTACAGTTTCTAGTATTTACGTTATGCCGGTCTTTTACTAAATTCAGTTTTTCAAAGTCTTTACGGACATACATTAAATTATCAAGAATATATTGAGAGGATAGAGTTAAGATACCGAATTCCTGGAACTTCGTTTTTAATGATTCGCGAGATCCCATATCATATATTGCTCGAACTGCCCGTTTCTTTAATAAAAATATGGTGTCTACCTCAGCAGCCGTACCCCATTTGCACGCATTAAAAATGATTGTACTGTGTTATGTATTCTAAACGTATATATTATGTTAAAAAGGTAAACTAGATCAAGTTTCTTGATAGTGTGTCTCGATATCTGAGTTATTTTCTGAACCGACGGTAGTGTTGTCGTTCATAACCGCCTTGTTAGGGCCTAAATTAAATAAAGTAAGTAGTAAGGACTTGATTGATTTGATTAAATCTAAGGTAGTGAACTTTTTAGATCTAGAATGGAACCAACTAAGAAGTTCAGACGCGGGAACATGCCTATAAAGGATTTGCAACAGATTTTCAACTTCAGGTTTAGCTAGACATATATTCTAAAAAAACCCTAGCAATATATATGAACTTTTCTCTCTTATAAGGTAACTAGATTATTCCGGTAACGTCGTAATACGGTGAAACTGTGGAATCCCGTTAGACTAATAGCGTAGTCAATTTGAAATAAAACCGGTAGCGTGTCACTAGTAGAATCATTCGTAGCACTCACGTAGCAACTACAACGTAGCAGCGTAACAAGGTGCTACGCCGTCAGAATGGCAACGTAGCAAAGTAGTAGAGATGTAGCGACGTAGTAGGGGCGTAGCAGCTTAGTAGGTACGTAGTAACGTAGTGAATATTTCTAATTATTTAATTTATTCACCAGAAACTTAGGTATACTGCAGTTATCTATTTATTTAAGGGCTGCTTATGACCTATACATCATACAAGAATTAGTACATTAAAAGCTGCTACATCATGCGACCTATGGTTGACAGATTCGATACAAAAAATTACAAAAATAATTGGTTGTCTGTAAATTCGGTTTACTAATGATAATTTTACGTGATAACGAATCGGGCGCATCGGTCGATGGAGTGGACTAGCACGCTCGGCTCAGGCGGAACACGTGACAATGAGTCATGCTTTACAGTGCGTGCAGCCGGCATTCATCAATTTATTATACGTTATCAATTCCACAAGATAGAATATATATTCAAATATAATTTGGAACAATTATACAATGAACATATTGTTTAGAAAGGACCGGGAACGCAAAAATAAAACAAAAAGATAATAAAGCTATAAATTCTATTCATCAGACGAAAAGAAGAGAGGCAACTATACCAACTATTCTGTAGATTACAAAAGATACTATACGTCAAGCCATGTCTCTGGCAAAAGAGCAACAACTTACCACCGACCATTTATTCAGTTAGACACCTATTACCTATTGCTGTATTTGTGCAAAATTGCATAGTAATGTCTACTAACCGAGACACTAGTAGGCGACGTATTCAATGATATATTATCTATACTAATCATATAAAGTTCAGGAGATTCTTTATATATAAATATTAAAAACTGATACATTAATTCAGCATATATAAATGAGTAGATATAAAACAATACAGTACCTTTTTCTCCTCTGTTCGTTATTAGTTTTTTATTGAAGTGAAAACTGCGGATAAGTGGTAGAGCCACGCTGAAGCTATTACTGGTTTCAGCATGAATGGGCCGGCTCGTCCGGGGTAGTACCACCCCTCTCACAGCAAACCGACGTGAAATAACAGTGCTTGCATTGTTGTGTTTCGTTCGGTCAATGAGAGGGCCGGAGGCCCACCTCCCTTCCTCTTTCCTTCTTTCCCTTTCCTGCCCCTCCCCCTCTCCCATATACAGGCTGTCAACGCACTTGCGACTTCCCTGATGTCGCTAGTGTCTATGGACGGTGATAATCACTTAACATCACGTGACCCACTAGTTCGTTTGCCTCCTTTGATATAAAAAAAAATTTCTTGAGGCGAGTAAGCGACATTTTTGGTAGAAGTCATGACATGCTAGGGTGACCGATCGTATTATAATTGTACAGCTTACGTCAGCCTAGAGCGACGCATGACTTACGAGCCTATATATATCTAATATTAATATTTGTACTGAGTTGTGCAGTATATCATATATTAATTAGAAACTGTATAAAAACATATATAACTATTGCTCGGAGTGACAATATATGTGAAAACTAGACTAATGATAATAATTTCAATTTTACAAATCATGAAATTTAAAAAAATCACACTATAATTAAAAATTCAAAACAGAACTCAGTTGTTCTATTTTATTGAGTTTTCACTTCTATCTGCACTCCTTATGACTGATATGATTTTTTTTACTTATTTGCTTTTGTTTAAATTTAACGAGGTTTAGTGTTGTCAATAAAGAAAAATTGAAAATAGTTGCTTTTTTTTTCATAACACAGACTATGTTATATGCGTATATAGATACTCTCAGAAGAATTAAAAGAATAAAATTTAAAACAATGTATGGCAGTGATTATAGTAGTTAATCACACTTTAATAAAAAAAAACCCATAATAATGTTAAAACTTAAAATAAAAAGAGACAGTCATGTCTTTTTTTATGTCATGGAAGGCAAACTAACATGCGAGTCATCTGGTATTAAGTGATCATCGCCGTCCATAGACACTAGGAACATCAGCGGAATTGCTAATGCGTTGCCAGCCTATGTTTGGGGAGTAGGGGAAGGGTGGAGAAAGGAGAGGGGACTGGGAGGGAAGGTGGGTCTTCAGCGCTCTCACTGACCGAACGAAACGCAACAATGCAAGCATTATTACTTCATATTGCTTTTCTGGGAGCCGGTAGAAGATAATACTCAAAACAATAGAATAACTGTAATATAACATTAGTCTGATTTTCACATATATAGACACTTCTAACAATAATTATTATATTGATGCAATTATGATAGAGTTTATTACTTGATCATATATATAATGAGCTGCACAAGCTCAATGCAAAATATTCTGTCTGTCTGTCTGTCTGTCTGTCTTGTCAAAATATTAGTCTGACCCAAGCACATTACGTCACAAGCATGTCCGGTCATCGGTGACATGAATCCATAAACTTTTCTCTTAACAAATGTCACTCAATATGGCTAAAGAAGTTTCCATGTCCATATAGAATTATAATCGAATTTTCACTAATTTATTTAAAAATGTTTATAGGCTTTGTAACATTACACTATGGTATGAGTAAAAAATCAAAACCAAAAATACTGTTGCGTCGCAAAACACTATTAGAGTAAGTGGTTAGCTGGGAATTAGTAGTACCTCTTCGTTTTCACTGACGACTGAGTGAGTGAAAACAGTCGACCAGTTGCAGTTCTGCACTCGCATTAAGTGGTTACAATAAAATACGTATAAATACTTAATATTGTATCACCGCATCGCATCTTTAATTAAGGAAAACCAGCCTCACAACAACAACGGAAATAGTTGTCTTCGACCTTTGATGAGTACTTATAGTACCGCTAATTATTATGCTTTAATAAGCGTTTATGCGCCTCAGCCCTTTTGATCATACACTCAAATCTAATTAATTATTCAACCGCGCCTGGTCTAATTAAGCACCCTAAGGTTTTCCACACCAAATATTTTACCCAATTTCAACCTTGAGAAGGTATCTCTTTTGTCAATACCAAGCATCATTATCATTTACCTAATGACGTTTAGAAAACCGTCTAGTATATTATTAACTGTCTATCTAGATATGAAGTCATTACTGCTTTCTCACTATAAGAACATTGTCTGACAAGCTGACTAATAGTTCCGGGCTTAACCCTTGTGAAACTTGTTTATTTGTAACAAGTTTCTTGCGGTAACCTTCTCTGACCTCCCTTCATACTCTCCGTATATAAGGAAAATACAATGTATTTTGAATGTTATTTCTCTCTTATAAAAACTTTCGGACATCTCATTATATTAATTGAATCCGAGACCTTGTTTCATATTAATTTATTTTAAGATTAGGTTTTCCATTCTTGTAATATCTTTGGAATATTTATGTCAGAATTAGTACAGAGAGAACTGAATCTTCTATATCTATACTAATATATAAAGCTGAAGAGTTTGTTTGTTTGTTTGTTTGTTTGTTTGTTTGTTTGTTTGTTTGTTTGTTTGTTTGTTTGTTTGTTTGTTTGTTTGTTTGTTTGTTTGTTTGTTTATTTGTTTGGTTGAACGCTATGATCTCAAGAACTACAGATCCGATTTAAAAGTTTCTTTTAGTGTTAGATAGCTCATTTATCGAGGATGGCTATAGGCTACATATCATCACGTTAAAACCAAAAGGAGCTTAGCACTAATGAAGAATGTCTCAAAATCGGGCTACTTTGGAAGCTTCCGCTACGTGTTAATGTCAGTATTATATGCGTTGCCATGGTAACGCGATAACATTCTATCGAAAATATTTTCATGGTTTATTTTGTGTTCCTATTCAAAAGGTTTATTCTACGTTACTTTTGTTTCCAATTTTTAATTATACGTGGTTCGTTTATATCGGAAACATTTCTAAAGTTTATTTTGTGTTGCTATTTAAAATGTTTAGTAGTAATAATATTCGTCCAATAAGATAGTCGAAGGAATTAATCCATATTGCCAATTCTGAAGTTGTCAATATAGGCATTTTTCTTCTATGTCCAAGATAATGTTAAGGTATAAGAGCCAAATACTCTATATAATATTTCGTAAATTTTTATATTCTTAATTTTCAAGACACAGAGTTCATGCTTCGTGGTATTATTTTTCTTTCATTTCACTTATGCAAAATAAACGAACCATATCACATAAAACGTCACAAATTTAACACAATATAGAGACAAATCACACAAGATTATTAATAGAATATAAATCCACTAGATGACAGACTAAAATTCCGCCAAAAACTCCTCAGAAAATTTATTTCTACTTTAGTTTTGTTCCCAATTCTTGATTTGTGATATATTACGTGTAATAAAAGTAAAATGAGTGTATTTTATATTAGAAATATATGAGATGCAACAAATATCAACATTTTTTTTTAATTCTATCGATATGTCTGTTTTTTTTTTTTATTTGTTCCGGGTAATCTCCGAAAGGGCTAGACCTATTTGAACGGGAATTTTACGGGCAAATAAGTAACTAATTGGCTGTTTTATTTTAAGCTAGCGGGTTCAGCAGACGTTACCCGCCCTGATAATAAGACAAACTACTACCTTGCTACCTAATACCTCGCCCAAGAATCATTTTATATATTGGTAAAAACGACATGAAGATGCGTTCTGTAGTTTTTGATCTTATTGCGAACATACATATAGACAGACGTGGAATAGGACTTTGTTTTACGCTATGTAGTGATAAACTGTTATCCGTGCATTCGTCGTTCGTGTGACGTGCGCTGTACTGGACTCCAAGAATAAATATATACATATGTATATGTATTTATGCCAAAAGGCAGCAAACAGGCTGACGGCCCACCTGATGGTAAGTGGTTACCATCGCCTATGAACAACTGCAACACTAAGGGCATCGCTGTTGTAATTGAAAGTCGTATGTTTAAATTTGATTTAAATTATAGCAAGGTATAATAATAACTTAATTATATCGACACTATGGACATATTATATCTATATATTAAGTGGTTTAACATATATTGTTCGATAATGTTTAGCTTAATATTTTCATTACTTTCTTATATAGTGTAAGTGAGCACTGAGGGTGATATATAACAGTTTAAAGTTCCAGTTATGTGGTTGATGATAAATCCCATTCCATTCGATTCACTATTAGTATACACATATATAATGTACACGTTACCTGTTACAGTAGATGATGTGCGTGTGATACTTACAGTTATTTTTGAAAGAGTATTATTGTAATTTACACTAGATGTGTGATCACAATTTTAAACATTTAATATATTTAAAAAAAGGGCGTGCGAAGCCGCGGGTAACAGCTAGTATATCATAAGAACGTAAATCGAATGTCTTTGCGCTTTTTAGACTTTTGTAGAAAAAAATGGCGCTGGTGCCTTGAAATAAGAAAGAAGAATACATTTCAAACATTTTTAGAAATGTCTGTCCGTCTGTATGTTTAGACACACATCACTACTATAGCACTAGATTCACGACAAAACCTCAATAAGAAAATTGTAAAGCCGTATCCTAGATTTTTCTTCTTTTTTATATCATAAGAGGCAAACGAACAGGCGGGTCATCTGATATTAAGTGAACACCGCCGTTCATAGACACTAACAACACTAGAGGAGTCGCAACTGTGTTGCCCGACTGTGTTGTAGTTATACTTTCAGCGTGCCTTTACCATCTACAAAGTTCTCAAGTAACATTTAGTTTTGGTTTCATTAAAATCGGTTCACGGTATCAAAAGTTATTGTAATTTTAATGACGACGCGACTTAAGTACGAGAGAAAAGTAGATATAAGTAAATGGATTCAGATGATTTTAGTAATCAATATTTTTGCATATTAGGTATCACGCGTACGATATCGTTAGTAGTTCTTTGACACTCTACATGTATTCCATAACGATTTCTCCATATAAATATTTACAACAAAGTTACAAGCCTGCAAAGCTTATTCTTTAGTTTTTCGCTTTTATTAATTAAACTATTCATTAGGGATGTGAGATTAATGGAAAAAAATCGATTTTTCTTTTTTCAATAATAATCGATTTGTCAAAAATAGTTTTTATTGAAAATATATAATCGATTATTGCGAAAAATCGATTTTATAATATTTGAAAATAGACATGCTTTCCACATTCCTATAATAAAATCTTTAGATTCAAAATAACAATATATCAGATTAAGAATCAAATAAAATGATACGTATTAAAAATAACCAGTTCAAAACAAAATAAAAGTGAATGTTCCTTTAAACTTTCAAGGTAAAGAATATAGAAACTAAATACCATAGAAATTTTCAGTACTATTAAACATTATATCGTAATAAAAATGAAATGATAAACATCCTAACAAAATGACAACATTATTAATTCTAACTTTAAAATTCAAAACAATCAAGTTATCTTTTATATTGTCATATTAATTATAGTGTTATTGACAAAATTAAAATTGAAGAATTTGTTTATTGAATAATTTCAATAATAATTTATAGTTTTGTAAACTTATCGATGCCGAGTTTACCATTAGACATTTTTAGGGAACATGTTGAAGTACATTGTACTCGCATGAAGACTTCTTTTTAGAAGAATTTTTTAATTTTATAGAGAGCGGTATTTGGCTGTCATAAGAACCACAATAATCGTTTTATGATATAGTAACTCATGTTACTTGTAAGGCAGTGGGATGTTTTCCTTCTATGTTCTTTTTAAATTTGTAGTTTCACTACAAAAGTTTTTCGTTCTATCGAACAAGACATGCATATTACTGTGGTATTATTCTTTTTCGTTATAAAATACTTTGGTCAGCCGCTTTCAGGTATTTTGCGGCTAGAAAACATTTTAAATTTTTACAACTATATTATCTCACTATGCTTACTCTTCAATTGTAAATAATAATGAACTTATTTTGAGTTTTTTTTTTCATCCGTCGTATAGATGTTTATGAAAATCTATTTAAATGCGTAATTTATATAATATTAATATAAACATCGATAATAAAAAATCGATTATAATAAAATAATAATCGATTTAAATAAAAATTGATTATTTTTTAACATCCCTACTATTAATGATAGGCCAAAACAAAAAATAGGACAAATTTGTACAAGTTTCTAACTTTTTTTCTCTCAATGACACGAAAAATTCGTTAAGTAGTAAGATGATACGTTCGGAACTCGCAGTATTCTAGGATATGCCACTTTATAATAACATTTAACATATAAAATAATAATATTAAAACAAATACTAATAAACAACCAAGAAAACTAAAGTTAAAGTTCGTTTTAAGACTTTCAAAAGTATAGCTGTAAACGTATAAATAAAATAATAAACCTAAGTGGAGTGACCGGTGCCAAGAGCTACAATGGGTGACCCGGAGTTAATAACTTTCGATATTGAGAGGGGCAAGAAACTCTTTTGTACTGTTCCTGACGTGCCCACATTCCCTTCCAAATGAGAGTGAAATCACGCGACGATCAATGACACTGTGCTTTAACATAGACGCGTAGAGGATTGTGTACAATTTTTATATTTTTCTAAATAATTAGGTCAAATATGAAGTACTTATTTTTTTAATTGATTTAGAACGAGAATCGAGTGCAGAGTATCCTTCAGACTTATCGCTACTATGTAAACAATCACCTGGTATATATGTATTGATATTGTATATACATTACTCAGGATTGAGCGCTCTACAATAGTATCTATAGCGAGTTAACTGTTACTAACGCCGCGCTGGTAAAGCACTACACTTAATTTCAGTTAATATATATATATTCTTTCGTAGGAGATTGTATATTGTATTAAGGTCCAGGTTACCACTGTAAAATTTTATCATTATTGCTCAGCGCCTATAGAGAATCGTAATCATATGTAATTATATAGCTTAGATGAAGCTATTAAAAACCATCACACGATAAAAGGCATTTTAAAAACTTCATTTTTATTTATAAATATAAAAAGCAGACAAAACCGCGGTATAAACTTATACATCCATTATTAACACTCTGCATTCTGTTCATAACCCGTCGTTGTGTGCGTACGGAGGGAGCTCGTGTAAGGGGATGCTGAAAGCGAGTTCGCAAACAAGTCACATGACAGAAGGCGCTGCCTTTTCAAAGAGCCTACTACTATTAAGCTCTGAGAATGAGGAGTTCTCTGTGTGAACAACACTGATATTACTTCGTGTTGTACAAAGCACATTGTTAAAATACTTATTGTTATACAAATAGAATGAAAAAGGTATTTAAAAATTTAAACCGTCACGGACGCCTGGCAAATATGACACATCGAAATTGTTCGAATCAAACGAATTTTCAATTTATAAGTATGCGAGTTCGGTGTGGTAAGAGAGAATGCGCACAGTTCGCTGCGTATCGCGTCGCGACGCCAATAATTAGATTTACCCGCGCCTATAGATGTTTCACATCGAAAATTATTTAACTCGATCGGGTTTAACCTTTCATGACAGATATTTTTACAAACATTTTTTTTTATATATCATAAGAGGCAAACGAACAGATGGGTCACCTGATGTTAGGTGATCACCATCGTCCATAGACACTTGCAACACCAGGGGAGTCACAAGTGACTTGCCAGCCTGTGTTTGGGAGGAGGGCGGGGGGACAGAAAAGGAAAGAGAAAGGGGAAGGGGAGAGTAGGTGGGTCTCCGGCTCTCTCACTGACCGAACGAAACGCAACAATGCAAGCACTGTTACTTCACGTCGGTTTTCTGTGAGAGGGTGGTGCTTCCCCGGACGAGCAGACCCATTCGTGCTGAAGACAATAATAGCTTCAGCTTGGCTCTACCACTGCCAAACATAGGTAGTTACAATTGTTTCTGGTGGATGCACAGAGATTGACGTCATTTCCTGATATCACCATCGTTCACATACTGATCCAGTCTTTAGACTTGACCCGTTTGACATGGTGCCTAAACTCACTATCCGGCAAATCGGTAATATACTTTGAGACTTTGTTGTAAAACCTAACGCTATTCCCTAAAAAACTGTTACTAGTTTTACTGAATCTGAGACATGGGGTAATCAGTTTGTCACAGTTTCTAGTATTTAGATCATGCCGGTTTCTTAGAAAATCAGTTTTCAAAGGTTGTAAAAGGAAGACATGAATGGGTCGGCTCGTCCGGGGTAGTATCACCCTCACACAGAAAATTGACGTGAAGTAACAATACTTGTATTTTTGCGTTTCGTTCGGTCAGTGAGAGCGCTGAAGACCCACCTCCCTTTCCCTCTCCTCTCCTCTCCTCTCCTCTCCTCCACTCTCCTCCACTCTCTTTCCCAAAGACAGACTGACAACGCACTCTCGACTCCACTGGTATTATTAGTGTCTATGGATGGTGGTGATCACTTGACATCAGGTGACCGAACTATTCGGTCGCCTCTTAAGACATTAAGAAGTCATACATTAATTTATGAAGAGTGTATTGGGATAAGATACCGAATTCCTGAAACTTGGTCTTTAATGATTAGCGAGATCCCATATTGTATATTGTTCGAACTTGACCATTTTTAAATATAATCTTCTTTCAGAGGAGGACGGGTCTGAGGGCGGTGCGGGGTGCGGTGGGGCGGGCGCTGCGGGCGGGCGGCACCGTCCTGAAGGACTCGACGCGCTCGCGCAAACTTCTCGGTTCACGACGCACGAGATCAAACTTATGTACCGAGGTTTCAAACAGGTTTGAGATTCATTCATTACCCTTTACATCCAGAGGAGTAAACAGATATCTTGCTGCTTCAGTGCGACGCGACGTAGCATGGTTGTACGCTCGGATGAATAAACCCAAGATCGAGTTGCACTTCTGAGATTAGCGCGGTTTTTCCACATATGGTAAATTTGAAGGTGGTAGAATCACGCTGAATCTATTACTAGTTTTAGCATGAATGAGTCGGCTCGTACCGGGTAGTACCACCCTCTCACAGAAAACCGACGTTAAGTAACAGTTCGGTCAGTGAGAGCGCCGGAAACCCACCTCCCTTTCCCCTCCCCTCTCCTCTACTCCCTCCCATTCCCCCTAACACAGGCTGGTAACGCACTTGCGACTCCCCTGGAGATGCAAGTGTCTATGGAAGATGGTGATCAGTTAACATTAGGTGAACCGCTTGTTCCTTTGCCTCTTATGATATAAAAAAAAATACATTAAGTATGTTATTTGTTCACTATATATGTTTCAGGAATGTCCTTCCGGAGTGGTGGACGAGGAAGCCTTCAAGAATATCTTTTGTCAGTTCTTCCCGCTAGGAGGTAAGTAGAAAATATAATATACTTTAATAATATAAGTGGATGAGACTACTCACAAGAATTGTAGTGTGTTATTCGTCTAAATAAAAAATGGTTCTTTTCAATTAGTAAAAACTGTATAATAACAAAGATGTAAATTGGGTTTTTGGCGAGACCATTCATAATCTTCAGTTATTGTAAGGAGTTGAAAAGTTGTATAGAAGTATCGTCATTTTTAGAGCTAAAAGCTTAGAACTTATTTTTTGGGCCGCTGATTCGATATAAATAAATATTTTATTCAAAGTTTATAAAAGCTTTACTCTCAAGGGTGTAAAATAACAACAGGAATAGAAGATGAAAGTTTGTATGGAGATATGTAAGGTTCCGCTCCGATTGGAATAGATCTTTCAGTGTTATATAGCTCATTAATGGAGGAAGGCTATATGCTGTATATCATCACGCTAAGATCAATAGGAGCGGAGCACCAATGAGGAATGTTTCAAAATCGTTTTTGTTTTTCTTTTATGAGCTTCCACTGCCATTGTCAATAATTTGTGTCAATGCACAGTACAATACATTTTACACAACAAGTGTCATATGATTATTACAAAGTTGCACCAAGATTGTGACTCCCTTGTTAGAATTTTCCAGTGAGTTTTGTGGCATCTCATAATTCATTCATAGTACGTGATATTATTTTCCATTCACTTCACTTATGCACAATAACCGAGCTATATTTCGTAAAAGATCACCAATATTACAAAATATACAGTAAAATAATATAAGAATATTATTAAAGTATAAAATCCCGCCTGACAAACATAAAGAAAAAAAAATTGCAAAATAATTGCAACCACATATTATTTACATAGACATATTATAAAACTAGTTGACCCGCGCACGCCTTGCTATGGCTCAGTTATTACAGATTATTCGATCGCGGTATTCTAGCGAGACGCACGTGTTTGCGCACGCTTCGTGTCGTTAGAAATCATCGCGGTAGGGTAGGTGCACTTGTAGGGCGTAAAATATTATGAGGTTAGGTTGGTTGAAGTTTTTTTGGTTTTCTGCGTTGTTTGAGTCTTCTCTGGCGTTCTTGGGATTCCCATACTTGACCTTGGCTTGCTTATTGACTTCGGACTCGTTTTTGCTCCTGACATGGCTTGGCATGGTGTTTTTTTTTTTTTTTCTCGGACGTTGATTTCTTCCTTGTTTGACTTGACTTGGCTTCGCTTTTTGGACTGTGTTCTTGCTGTTTGCTTGGTTTTTTCGGACTGTATGCTTGTGCCTCTTGGTCGCTGAGTGACCCTTGGGTCACCAGTGCATCATAAGTGCCACACGAGGGAAAAAATCCTCACGTGTGAGGAGTATTAGCGGGAAGGGGAAGATTGTGGACTCCGATACAGAGGTAGAAGATGGGAGGGCTCCCAAGCTGAGCTCCTATCGTAGGGGGACTGTTCGGATGCGCGGGAGTGGTCGGGGGGTAATGGGGGAAGCCGATGGGTCTTTTGATCGGGCCCTGGCTGGTGGCGTGAGCGCTGCGGAGTCTATCCCTGGCTCTGCCACTGGTTCCGCAGCTGTCTCAGTTGCCGGCTCCATTGCCGGCTCTTTACCAAGCTCCGATGTTGAGTCGGAGGGGGCGCATGTAGAAGTAGACGTCATTGACGCCCAGAGGTTGAAGGCGCTCGCTGGCTCGCAGATCACATGTATCTACGAGACAGTGAGAAAGTTGAAAAACCTGGCGGGCCCTTGTAGGGGGGCGTTGAAAGCCGCTGCCAGAACCCTGCAGGAGGTCTTCGAGTCGTTGGTGGAGCGAACTGAGGGGGAGGAAAATAGGAAGCTGCAAAGAGAAGTAAAGAACCTCCGCCGACAAGTTGATGACCTGAATGCGGAGGTCTCAGCGTGGCGGAAGGAGGCGAACGCTAAGAGGCAGATGCCTCCGCCTCCTCCCCCCATGCCGGCACCGGCTGAGCCTGAGTGGCGTCAGGCCCTCACTGAGGCGGTTGACACTCCCCGCACGTCGTTCGGCAATATGCTGAACGCACGTGTGGAGAATCTGGAGAGGCGTCTCCCTCCAGAGCCGTCCCTGCGTCCGTCCCTGGCCGGAGACAAGAAGAAGGGCGAAGGGACTGGCGTGGTGAAGCCGGCCGTGAAGGCGCCTCCAGCCCCAGCAGTAACCCCGTTGGGCATGGACTGGGCTAAGCTGCCGACCCCGGTAGTGGCGACGGACGGTGCGGCGTGGTCCACAGTTGTGGGCCGCAAGAAGAAGGCGGCCAAGGCCCAGGCTGCGGCAACAAAGGCCCCAACTATGGCCCCTAAGGCCCTGCCTGCCAGGCCGAAATTGCCTCCCGCCCCCCAATCGGCTGCGGTTATTGTAACTCTACAGGACAACGCAGCCAGCAATGGGTTGGGCTACAGGGAGGTAATGATCAAGGCGCGCGAGCACGTGTCCCTGCCCAATATGGGCATCGAAGACGTGCGGGTGAGGCCGACGGTCACGGGGGCCCGCAAAATCGAGCTGCCGGGCCAGAACGAAGAGAAGGCCGCTGAACTGGCCCGGGAGCTCGAGGTGGCGCTGGCCGGAGTCGCCACGGTCGCCATCCCCACTAAAAAGGCGGACATCCGAATCGTAGGTCTTGACGATTCGGTGTCCGGGGAGGAGGTCTTGGCGATCGTGGCAGCAAAGGCCGAATGCAAGGCGGAGGCCATCAAGGTCGGAGAGGTGAAAGGAGATTGGGGGGGGCTTGGTGCAGTTCACATGACGCTCCCCGCGGAGGCGGCCAGGAAGCTTGTAGAGACCGGCAAGCTCCTGGTTGGGTGGAGCGTCGTGCGCGTCCATCTGCTGGAGGAGAGGCCCATGGGCTGTTTTAAGTGTATGGGCTTGGGGCACACCCGCCCCTTGTGTCCCTCCTCCTCCAGCAGAGGTGAAGGTTGTTACCGCTGTGGCGCAGTGGGCCACAAAATGGCCGAGTGCAAAGCGGAGGCGGCCCGCTGCGCCATCTGCGCAGATGCTGGGAAGCCCTCGGGGCACGTGATGGGGACCCGCAACTGCAGGCCCCCCTACCACGAAGGGTAGGGACTTCCCAGCAGTGGGAACAGGCCCTAGGGCGGCAGCCGCCAGGCAGGAGGAAGTTGCTATGGACCACTGATGGACCACACCATACGCAACTTCCTCCAGGCGAACCTAAACCACTCCGCCGCTGCACAGGATTTGTTCGTGCAGTCAGTGGCGGAGTGGGATATCGGGCTTGCGGTCGCCGCGGAGCCGTACTGCGTTCCCTCCCAGCCACACTGGGCTGGAGATCGGACTGGTTCCGTGGCGATCGTGGCCGGTCGAGGTTCGCCCCTAGCGGTAAGAGAGAGGGATGTCGGGTTCGTGGCAGTCGTCTGGGGAGAGTACGCCATTGTAGGGGCGTACTTCTCCCCTAACAGGCCCCTGTGGGAGTTCGAGAGGTTCCTTGGCTCTCTGCAGGGTGCTGTCAGGCGGCTGTCGCCGCTCCCCGTGGTCCTCATGGGTGATTTAAACGCTAAATCGAGGACCTGGGGAGCGGCAGCCACGAACCTGAGGGGCGTGGCCGTTGAGGAATGGGCAGCTGAAATGGGGCTGTCCCTCCTCAACCAGGGGGACGTCCACACGTGCGTGCGACAGAACGGGGGGTCTGTGGTAGACCTTTCGTTTGCCACCCCGTCTGTCGCACGCCGTGTTCGGGGGTGGAGAGTGCTCGAGGAGGTGGAGACCCTATTGGACCATCGATATATCAGGTTCGAGGTCTCCACCTCCCGAGCCGGGATCGGCACCCGCTCCCGGAGGGGCGCGAAGTTCCCCTGTTGGGTGGTGAGCCGCCTCAACCGCGACCTAGCAGAAGACGCGGCCATTGCCCAAGCGTGGACCATGCCCCCCTCGCAGGATGATGTCGACGCGTCCGCGGCCCGCCTCCGTGGTGCTCTCACGGAGGTTTGCGACACGTCGACGCCGCGGAGTGTGCACCGCCCAGACAAACGGGCGGTGTACTGGTGGTCGCCGGAGATCGCCGATCTCCGGGCGGCCTGCTCCACGGCCCGGCGGCTGATTGCGCGCAGCCGCCGACGGCGGCACCGGGACCCCGAGGTGGAGGCCCGACTGTATGGCAGCTACAGGGAGTGCAGGAAAACCCTGCAGGCTGCCATCAGCCGGGCGAAGGAAGCGGCATGGGAGGAGCTGCTGCAAACGCTGGAGGGGGATCCCTGGGGGCGCCCGTATCGGCTCGTACGCAATAAGTTACGACCCTGGGCGCCCCCGGTGACGGAGACCCTTCAGACAGAGGTGGTGGCGAGGATCGTGGGAGAATTATTCACTGACCCTCCGCCGCTACCTGCTCCTCCTATGCCTCCGCCTCGGGCGGAAGTCGAGGAAATGCCTGACAGTCCTCCCCCAATTACGGAGGAGGAGATGGGGAAAGCTATCGAGCGTCTCCTCAACCGGCGGCGAGCGCCCGGCCCTGACGGAGTCCCGGGCCGAGTGCTCGGCATTGCGCTGGGTCATCTCGGGGGGTGGCTTCGGGAGCTGTTCGACCGGTGTTTGGCGGTCGGACGGTTCCCGAAGTCCTGGAAGCTTGGGCGGCTCTGCCTGATGGCTAAGGAGGGCCGCCCTCCGGACTGCGCGTCCGGTTATCGGCCCCTTGTTCTGTTGGACGACGTCGGGAAGGTGCTGGAGAGGGTCATTGCTTCCCGGGTCGTCCAGCACCTGGAGGGAGTGGGGCCGAGCATATCGGACGCGCTGTTTGGCTTCCGGGCAGGGCGTTCCACAGTGGACGCCCTGTGCCTCCTAAAGTCGCTGTCGACGGAGGCGACCTCCCAAGGGGAGAGGGTCTTGGCGGTGTCCTTAGACATCGCCAATGCCTTCAACAGCCTGCCATACGGGGTCATACGGGAGGCTTTCCGATATTTCGGAGTGCCCCCGTACCTGCGGCGGCTGTTGGAGGCGTACCTGGAGGACAGGGAGGTCGCCTACGTCGACAGCGATGGGCGAATGGTCCGGCGGGCTACAAGGCGGGGGTTCCACAGGGGTCGGTCCTGGGGCCGCTCCTGTGGAACATGGGCTACGACTAGGTGCTCCGTGGCGTGCTCCCTTATGGAGCGCGCCTAATCTGCTACGCCGACGACACCCTAGTCGTAGCCCGGGGTGAGGAATGGAGGGAGGTGGAGCGCCTGGCCACGATGGCCATAACCCTCGTGGTCAGGCGCATCAGGAGGTTGGGCCTCAGGGTGGCCCTCGAAAAGACCGAGGCCATACTCTTCCATGGGCCTCGGCGGGGGCCACCACCTGGGGCCCACATTATGGTGGAGGGCGCCCGGATCAGGGTGGGAGCCCAAATGAAGTACTTGGGCCTCACCCTGGACGGTCGCTGGCGGTTCGAGCCCCACTTCGCGGGGCTCGGGTCACGAATTACTAGGGCGGCGGCGGCACTCGGCCGATTGCTCCCCAATATTGGGGGGCCGGGGGCCAGGTGCAGGCGATTGTACATGGGAGTCGTGCGGGCGATGGCCGCTTACGGGGCACCGGTCTGGACAGACGCCCTCGGTGCCGCCAACGTGCGCGCGCTTCGCAATGCGCAGCGCACGGTGGCGCTGAGGGTGATCCGGGCATACCGGATGGTGTCCTCGGCGGCGGCTTTCACGCTCGCCGGCTCCCTTCCTTGGAAGCTGGAGGCAAGAGTTCTCGCCGCCGTATACGAATTCACGGAAATAGAGGCCAAAAGGCAGGAGCTACGGGAGGAGGCGGTAGAGCGGTGGATGCAGGACCTGACGGACGCGCGCTTCGGGACGTACACCGTCGACGCCGTCCGCCCGGTCCTGCGGGAGTGGATTGGGAGGAGATGGGGCTCCCTGTCGTTCAGGCTGGTGCAGGTGCTGACCGGACACGGTTGTTTCGGGTGGTACCTGTACCGGATCGCTCGCAGGGAGCCGACCGCCGCCTGCCATGAGTGCGGCGCTGAGAAGGATACCGCGCAGCACACTCTCTCTGAGTGTGTTGCATGGGAGGTGGAGCGCCGCACTCTGGTGGCGGTGGTGGGGGAGGATTTGTCGCTGCCGAGCGTGGTTTCGTCCATGCTCGGCAGCGAGCAGGCGTGGCGAGTAGTGGCCTCCTTTTGCGAGGAAGTTATCTCGCAAAAGGAGGCGGCGGAGAGGGCCCGCGAGGCGGACCCCCTCAGTGGCCGTCTTCGCCAACGGAGAACCGGCAGGAGGAGGCGGCGCTTCGCCCAACTCCTCCTGCCACCGTAGCCGGACCTGAGGGGATGTAGTCGGGGGGCTCATCCCCTGATTGCACAGGTCCGGCGGACGAGGGGAGGCAGCTGGTGTGTACCCAGCTGCCTCTCTATAGGTAGGAGCCCGGCGGCCACCTTCCGCCGGGCGGACCGTTGGGGCGGCTATCTAAGGGGAATAGCTTAGAACGATCCCTTGCCGCCCCAACACTACGGTCGGTCGGTACACCGTGGGGTTTTAGTCCGTGCGAGCCGGACATAACCCACCTTCTCCCCCGGGAGGGTGGGTATCCATAAGGGATTTCCCCACGTTAAAAAAAAAAAAATAATTACAGATTGAATCAAAATGATAATAAAGTATTTATTTATTACGGGGTAATGAGTCTAACTAAAACCTTGATACATAAAAAGAAAGTGTGTTAGAGTTAGTTAGTTAGTAGTGGTAGAGCCACGCTGAAGCTATTATTGGTTTCAGCCTTGTATGGGTCGGCTCATCCGGTGTAGCACCACCCGACACACAAAAAACCGACGTGAAGTAACAGTGCTTACATTGTTGCGTTTCGTTCGGTCAGTGAGAGCGCCGGAGACCCACCTCCCCTCCCCTCCCCTCTCTTCTTCCTTCTTCTCCCCCTTTCTCTCCATTCCCTCAAACAAAGGCTGGCAACGCACTTGCGACTCCTCTGGGGTTGCTAGTGTCTATGGACGGCGGTGATCGCTTAACAACAGGTGACCCACATGTTCGGTTGCCACCTATATGACATAAAAAAAAGGTTACTTAGTAATTAGATTAACATATTGAATAAATTGAAAATTAAAACGTGGCGTTATCTATGAGATATCTATAACAGTAGGTCCTACAGTTATCTGTCAACAAACTAGTTTAAAGCGCCATCTATTAGTGACTGGTGAAACTTACAATTAATAGCTATAGTTATCATCGACAATCATTTAATTTTTAATTAAAAAAAGAATTTGGTGTCGTGGGACACCAGGTAGGGACGAAGTTCCTTCGGTTAATGTAGAATCGACATAATATGCAAAAAAAGAAATCGTGCTCAAATAATTACAAGAAAGGAGAAAGAGAAAGGTATTATACACTACTCGCTTGTGTATACGACTGTCGCGCCTGCGCACGTCTTTATTTCACGCACTTTTCGTTACGGTTTTACTATCACAGTTTTTTCAGTTCGGTCGCGCAGCAAAATCCATAGCTCCTCCAAGCCTGCCGTAAGGAACTTCGGTCCAAAAATATTGATCCCATTAATCGAAATACAAATTATCGTATGTCTCAAGTTGGACGAAATCATACATAAATACGACGTTTCATGAAAATCGGTTTAGTAGATTCGAAGTTCATCATGAATAAACATCATGACACTGGAATTTTATATATATAGAAGATGTATTTGAATTTGAAAGATATCGGACTTCACACTAGCTAGTATTTAAGTCAAAACTTAGTAAAACCAGTAATAGTTTCTTAATTAACAGTATTAGGTTTTACAATAAAGTCCAAAACATGTTACCGATTTGCCGGACTGCAAATTTAAGCGCCACGTCAAGCGGGTTTTAGTGTGAAAAGGATATTATAGAGTGGATCAGTATGTGAACGATAGTGATGTTTACCCGATTAGGCCTCCCACGGCAGCGGCTCAAGCCTAGGTTCGATCCCTCGGTAGGGAGCCTTTGAGTGCTTTGTTTGCGCGATACGGTGACACACAAATATACATCACTGCTACAACACTACACGATCACCCCCAGACACGTGCACGCTACACGCTTACACATGAAAGTGGAAGAGTTTACTTTTTCCCTTGTCGAACTGAAAAACTCTCAATTTTCCGATGATAAATATATGGAGGAGTTGTTGAGGCGTGTATGCTTGGTACACATATACGTTTCAACAACTCATACATATATTAATAGTTAGCTAAGATAGGTCGCGATTTTGTATGCAACAGGCAACAGCCAAGCCGAGGTGTGTAGTGCACCCTTGAGCAGGTTGCTAAAATAAAATCGGCTGAGTGCCTTAAGCGCTCGCCTTAGTAGTTCGGTGAAGCTGTTAAGATCTTGCTAGGTCAATAGCGTAGTCATTTCGAAAAAAAAAAAAAACGACAGTGATGTCTGGAATTGACTCCTTTCTGTGCATTCACTATAAGCTGTATGATGTATTGGAAATGTATGTAAAAATGTACCCGATCGAGTTTCTTGCCGGTTCTTCTCGATGGCTGGGTTGTTTTCCGAACCGGTGGTAGTTTTAGACGTTCATAAGCGCCTTATTAGGGCCTAAACTGAATAAAGAATTTTTGATTTTGATTTTGAAAACTTTCATAGGTAAGGAATTCATAAATAATTTAGTAAGGTGTAATTTGCTTTCAGACGCGTCGCAGTACGCACACTTTGTATTCAATACAATCAAACACAAGCAGAGTGGGAAGATTAACTTTGAGGTAAGTGTTCTACCTCGTGTTTTAACTATACGAGGGGGAAATAGAAGGAGATAGAAATAAATACACCAACATTCCGCGATAGTTCAGATATCCAATTAAGATATCTTAATTGTTTAAAGTCCTGATGTATTTATTTCTACTGTCCTTCTAATTTTGTTAAATTATTATTAATCAAATCAAATCAAAAATTCATTATTCAGTTTAGGCCCTAATAAGGTTCTTATGAACGTCAAAAACTACCACCGGTTCGGAAACAACCCAGCCATCGAGAAGGACCGGCAAGTAACTCGATAAAGCAGTTTCCACAAATCACGACTTAATAATATGACGCACCTGATTGCTTAATCTATGGGAGGAACTCGCGATTGTACAACAAGTGCTGTGTGCACTTTATAGATTACACGAGTGTTTTATAAAATACAAGAGGCGGTCGGGGAATGAGGACGCGATATCGCACTCGCCACTTCTAGGAAGGCGTTAGTAACAGAGGCACAGTGTGATAACTCTTTGCGATGCTTTAACTATGTCGGCTACGGTCAACGATAAAGACTGTTTCATGTACACATCTAATACCTTTAATCGAATTCTAGTATATTTTACATTTGTATATATTCAGGATCTCGGAAACGGCATCAGCGATTTCCGTGAAACTTAGTATGTAGGTAGTTTTGGGGGCGATAAATCGATAAATTTATTCATAGAAAACTTTTTTAACTGAGATTTCAGGCAACGAAAAAATATAGCTAGAATATGAAGATAAATTTCGCCGACGCTGTCAAAACATAAATAGCTCAGATAGAAATTGGTTACTTCGAAAATCCGTGTAATCCCAGTTCGAATCCGAGTGTATATATATATTTTTAAATCATACATTACAAGTCATAATTTTGTAGGGCAAACCTAACAGTTTATTTTAATTTAAAAATGTTTTTTAGAGAACCGAGCTTGGCTCAGTCGCCCAGGTAATATTATATATTTCCTGGAAAATTCTAACAAGGGAACCACCATCTTGTTGGAACATTGACAAAGACAAATAATTAGACGACGCTTGTAATACTAATAACTACTAGAGAATGGCAGTAATAATCTGGAAGATTGGTTGCCAAAAATAAAGTTAAAAAATTATTAAAATGAAGTCTGTTATTTTTTAAAAGTCGCCGTGATCGTTCAAATAATTTTGAAGTTTAGTTCGCGATTTTTTTTATCGTCTTATTCATTATTAGCACGTCATATAAAAGTTTATCGTATTAGAATTAAGTTGATATATTTTTTATAATTTGCTTTACAATACAATATAAATGTGTAGACATTAGTAGAATACATTAGTCAATTAAAAATTGGGATGCATGAAGCTTTTTAGAACTAACTATAATAAATATTAAGAGTATACTGTCATATGAACTATGAAACTATAAAATTCTCTCCAGACATTCCGATAAACTTGTTATTACAAATAAACAATAGATGAGTCATTGACCCGTAGGAAAAATATACATACATAAAAATCCTATTGCTCCAACTATTGCAAGCAAATTGTATTTTATGAATATAGCGTCTCGTACCATTTATTTGCAGTTTTATTGATGTTATGTATAAAATTATGAGATATAAGATATACAGAACACCACAGAGCAATCCAATTTTTATTTTAATTCTAGACATCGAGGTTAATACGAAGTGAAACAAAAGTAAGGCAATTGTAAACAAAATCCAACATATACCATTATAAAGTATATTTACGAGGTTACTACAGCACTGTAACTGTAACTAAGTTATTTAATTTCTGTCTTTGCGAGTACAAATTAATCTCTTTCGATACAAATGCTATTCTAAATTTAATTAATTCATGTTGCGTTACTGATCGCGATGTATACAACGACTAAGCGCTCGCATGAGTTCAGCTGAATATAATTACGTCGTGTCAGGGAGATTCGCTGAGTCACTTACATCGCTGCATATAAAGTTCTTTAATATATTCCGACGACATGATACCCTTGATATATCAACAGAGCATGTAAACAGACTAGATTTGAATGGTTATATTACCCTGATCCTGCGGCAAAGAGCCCTCGCCACTCATCTGCACACTACATCTATACAAATATTATAAGGAAGTAAAGTTTGTTATGTTGTGACGTTGTAGAGGGTAATCTGGGGAACTACTGGTCCGATTTGAATAATTCATTCAGCGTTATATAGCTCATTCATCGAGAATGGTTATAGGCTATATATCATCACGCTAAGACCAATAGGAGCGGAGCAGAGGTGAAAAATGTTTCAAAATCGGGATGTTTTTTCCTTTTGAGAACTGCTGTGTGTTAGTGTTAGTGTATCTATTCCACGGGCTTTATTTTACGGGATTACTAAGTACATAAATTATGTATCATCACAGTCTTTTTTGTATATTTATTCGCGGATAAAATTGTCAATTTCTAAAAATATGTAAGCTTATATGCAGCAAGTATATATATATAAACGTAAACGAGCAGGTGGGTCACCTGATGTTGAGTGATCACCACCGTCCATAGACACTAGCAACACGAGGGTAGTCACAAGTGCGTTGCTTGCCTCTGTTGGGGGGATGGGAGGGGAAGGGAAGAGGAGATGAGGAAGGTGAGGAGAGGTGGGCCCTCGGCGTTCTCACTGACCTAACAAAACGCAACAGTGTAAGCATTGTTACTTCACGACGGTTTTCTGTGAGAGGGTGTTACTACTCCGGAAGAGCTACCCATTCATACTGAAGCCAGTAATAGCCTCAGCGTGGCTCGACCACCTACAGACTACATACACTAGGGTGTTTAAAAAAACGATTCTTTTTAATAATGGTGTTGAAAACTTGAAAATACATATAGAAACAAAAAATTTTACGGGTATTAGAGCCCTTAATATAAATATTAAGGTTTGTCTACATTTATTCGAATTATTTATATTTAAATAAAACGGGATTTTTTTTATTTTATATTTGAATTTAATTACGAACTCCCAGCGGCAGTGTTCCCGGACTATTACAGTTTACAATCTTTCAAGAAACTAGCCTATTCCTTTCTTAAGGGCAACGCATCTGTGATTCTTCTCGTGTCGCAGGTGTCTAAGGACGGCGGGGATCACTTACCATCAGGTGACCCGCATGTTCGTTTGCCACCAATAGCATAAGGAAAATACTTCGGAATACCTTGTTTGTGCAACATCCCAGTGAGACGATTTATAGGAAAATTCACGCTCTACAAAAAACGTCTCAAGATCAAAGTTCCTCAGATCAACTGTTTCAAAAATAGCTGCAATCAAAAAATAACAGTAATCCAAAATTAAAAAAAAAAAACATTTTCAAAGACTTTTGAAAACTGTTATTAATCTAAGTAAGCCTGAGACATGGAATGACCAATTTGTTATTGTTTCTAGTATTTAAATCAAGTTGGACTTTTACTAAATCCAGCTTATCTAAGTTTTTCCGGACGCTTTTGATTATTAAGAATGTATTGGGAGTAATTGAAAGAACACAGCAAAGTACCCATTCAGTATTTAATGTAAATGTTATCTACAGGAATTCCTGGACATCTTGTCGCGAGTGGCGCGTGGCTCCTTGCAAGAGAAGCTGTCCTGGGTCTTCGCACTCTACGACGTGGATGGTAACCGATTAGAGAGTATCCATAAATTACGTGAAGTATTTCGGGGGGAATTGTCAAGTCGAATCTCACTAAATCTCATGTGTGTCATTTTTTTCAAACAATGTACACAATTTTTGTACAAACGTGAAGAAATCAGACTAATTTATAGTAAAGCATGTTTCTAAACTAAATTATGTCGTAATTTGAAAGGATCTTTTATTCATATAATAAGAATGTATATCTAATGTATTTGTTTTTTTTAGGTTTTTCTATAAAAATTGTTGGAGATGTCTAGGAATATAAGTAACTAGCCTCTGCCCGCGACTTCGTCCGCGTAGTAATAGTTATTCTGGGCTAACGTCAACACGCAGCAGAAGCTCTCCAAAAGGAAAAATATCCCGATTTTAAAACATTTCTCATCTATGCTCCGCTCTTATTAGTCTTAGCGTAATGATATATAGCCTATAACCATTCTCGATGAATGAGCTATATAACACTGAAAGAATTATTCAAATCGGACCAGTAGTTCCTGAGATTACCCCCTACAACGTCACAACATCACAAACTCACAAACTTTACCTCTTTATGATATTAGTATAGATAAAATACATTACAATCGTTTTTACAAATGTCTGCCTGTCAGTCTTTTTGTTTGGATACGCATTATCGAGGAAGTCAGAAAGCATATCTTCGCGTAACGTTTAATCTTGGTTTCATTAAAATCGGCTTACTCTATCAAAATTTATTGTAATTTTAATGACGACGCGGCGTAAGTACGAAACGAAAGCAGATAAGTAAATGAACTTAATATATTGCGATGACTTTATCGATCATTGTTTTTTTTTTACATAAAGATCCACGCGGACGAAGTCACGGGCATCAAAAGCTCTACAAAATACCTCACGTAATTAATGGAAGATCCTTTAGTCACAAAATTAAAAACAAAAAAACTAAGTGGTGTCACTTCTGCGTCCTTCTTAGTAAATAGTGCGTAATTATTTATTCTGTTCTGTTTATTTGCTTAGGAGACGGAAGGATCTCCAGGTCGGAGATGCTGTCAGTGGTTCAGGCGATATACGAGCTGGTGGGGCGCGCGACAGCTCCTCCAGTGCATCCAGCTGCTGCTAAGGATCACGTTGACAGAATCTTCCATGTTTGTATACCAACTCTCACGTAGTACATATGTAACAGTCAATATTTTTTTAGGTGGTAGAGCCACATTGAAGCTATAACTCGTTTCAGCATGAATGAGTCGGCTTGTCTAGAATAATACCACCCTCTCACTGAAAAGCGACATGGCGTAACAGTGCTTGTATTTTTGGGGTTTCGTTTGGTCAATGAACGCGCCGCAGGCCCACCTATTCCTTTTCCTTTCCCTCCCCATTCCTCACCAACACATCCTGACAACGCACTTGCGACTCCCCTGGTGTTGCTAACTTCTATGAACGGTGGTGATCACTTAACATCAGGTGACCCGCCTGTTCGTTTGCCTCTCATGATATAAAAATCCCACTGCAAGGCATAATGCATTCCTCTTTATTCTGTGTCAGTTTTCTTCAGGTTTTTCCTACAAAATGTATGATGTCGAAAATATGCGTAGTTGTTTGTAAAAATATTGTGCAACTATGTATTTATATGTGTTTATTTTTATATTTTGGAAATCCGAATGTTTCCAAGACTATATGCTCTCTTTTAGTAGTATCATTACCGGTTTGGTTGGATAATAAGTGTGTGTATGTACTGTGGCAGCTGATGGACACGAATGCAGACGGAGTGGTCACTCCCGATGAGCTGTGGGGCTGGTGCAGTCGGGACCCCGCGCTCCTCCGCTCGCTGGACACACTCGACACGCTCTTGTGATCGCCGCCAGACTCCGCCACCAGGTACTCCCTCGTCCCACTGATATTATAGCCTCAACCTCTTCTTCCAACTCTGATACCCGTATTCTAAGAAGTTACCTCGAAAATTCCCCAACCTCGAATCATTTGAAGACCTTAAAGAGCTTAGACCAAACGTAATAGCTATTCCTGAAGAGCAGGTTAAAAGATCTCATATACATTGCTAATATTGCTTTCTAGGTGGTAGAGTCACGCTGAAGCTATTACTGGTTTAGCATAAATGGATCGGCTCACCCGAAGTATTACCACTCGACCTACAAAAACACCTACGTGAAGTAACAGCGCTTGGATTGTTTGATTTGATTGATGCGCGTTTTTGCCGTCATTGAGAGCGCCGGATGCCCACCTCCCTTCTCCCCCGACTTTACTTCCCCCATCGCCCCCAAACACAGGCCAACAACGCACGTGCAACTCCTATGGTATTGCTAGTGTCTATGGACGGTGGTGATCACTTAACATCAGGTGACCCGCCTGTTCCTTTGCCTCCTATGATATAAAAAAATCGCCCTTACTCACTCAACAGCGAGGACTTTATTTTAGAAATAAGTTTGGCGTTTCTACCTGTATTAAAACTGACTATAATAAAACGCTTCAGACTAACAACCAACCACGGATTTAACTAGTAGGTCCAGAAGACACACAATTAACTAACTGTTTTATAAACATTTCCAGTACGGGTGAGCAATCAGCCCTCGAGTGTAGTGGTGATGAGTCCACAAGGTCGCCCAGCGCTGGACCTGCATCTATCACACTACGAGGACCACGTCCCACGCCAGGACCGACCAGAGTTATCGCTACGGTATGTTGTCATTTATTACAATTAAATACCCAAGTAAAAACTTATTTTTATTTATTTATTTTTTATGCTAAAAAGCAGCAAACAGGTAGACGGCTTCTGATGGTAAATGGTTACCGTCACCAATGGACAGATGCAGCACCAAGGGCATCACTGTTTTGTCGATTTTAAACAACGTGTTTCATTCCCTTCTTCAAGAACATATCATAGCCCTAAAGAAAAACAGTGCTGAGTGATCCATTCCACAACGCTAGCGTACTGTTATAGTGAGAAAAACTCTTATTTTTTTTAAATAGATTTAATTAATTACACACACGAAATATAGAGAGATTCAATAATTGTTTCCGACTTCGTGGTCTTCCCCGAATTGAAGTGAGAATCCTTACTCTAAAAACACGTAAGATCGGTCTTGACCTAATAGTTGCTGACTAGGCTTTTTAAAAAAAACTACACTGGGATTTAAAAAAGCCCCTAATTGACAATAACTTATACAGTCGGGGGGATAAAACAGTACGCATAAGGAAAATTTAAGAAAATGGTTCTAAACTAACCTCAAAATAATGTTAGACGTGTGAGTACATTAAAATAGCGTTATTAAACCTAAGAAAATAAATTTAATTTATTTTTATTTTAAGCAACCAATTTAATAGATGATTAACTAAAATTGTTGTGTAGGAAATGATATTACAAGTTTCTTACGATCATTTCAAAGTTCTATCAAAATGGTGGACACCTTCTTAGAACTTTCCATGAACGAATTTATGCTCCGTGCTTATTATCTCCCATCCATTTCATTTGTGCACAATAAATAAATTATGTTACGCAAAACACCACCAATATCACAAAATATAGAGTCAAATAACACAAGATTACGAATAAAGTATAAAATTTACTACATGTCATTTCAAGATCCCGCCAAAAAGTCAGTACCAGTAATAATATTCGTGCAATATATGAGGCGAAGGAATTAATCCATACTGCCAATTCTGAAGTTGTCAATATAGGTAGTTATTATGTACTCTTTAGCCAATTTTGTTCTATGTCCTAGTTAATATAAAGGCACAAGGGCTAAATCTATATAATATTTCGTACATTTTTTATCCATCTTTTTACCTTCTTAATCTTCGAGTAATCATAAAACAGAATTGTTCAAATACCTCCAAACATGGAGTTAATAAGGTTAACAATAGGTTTAAAATTATCAGGACAAATTCAATGATGAAAAATGATATGTGTTAACCTTGTTCATGAATCACTTTATATACTGGTGAAAGCCGCATGAAAATCCGTCGAGTAGTTTTTGAGTTTTTTTTTTAAATATTATATGGGTCAATCGAACAGACGGGTCACCTGATGGTATAGACATTAGCAATACCAGAAGAGTCGCAAGTGCGTTACCAGCCTGTTTTGCGGAGAGGGAAGGGGCAGTGGGAGAAGGGGAGTGAAGGTGGGTCTTCGGCGCTCTCACTAACCGAATGAAACGCAACGAGGCAAGCACTGTTACTTCACGTCGACGTTTCTGTGTGTCGGGTTGTAGTAGTCCGGACGAGCCGACACATTCATGCTGAAACCTGTAATAGCTTCGGCGTGGCTCTACCACCTACAAGAGTTTATCGCAAACAGACAGACAGACGTAACTGACGACGTTGTTTTATAGTATGTAATATAAATAAACCATAATTTCAGATATCTGAAGAGGGAGTATCAAGAAAGGTGAAGAGGAGGGTTCCTCAGAGACGAGAAACACGAGCACTCGTAAAGCAATCTTTAAATAAATCCTCTAATGTTCAATCAGCACAAGACTCTTAATAAAGCACTTGTATTCACGCTCTAATTTAATGTATTACAAATAATTTTACTAAAAGGAGATGCAGGCAGATGGAGGCACTCCTCACAATCTTTTAATTCAAAAACGTTCTTTAACAGACACGAGGATAACTAATTTGCACGTTTGACCACTTTATATGAATAAGTCGTTCGAATAAGGCAGATGAAATGCAAATATGAAAATACTGGACAAAAAATCTAATAATTTAGTATAGATATGTGTATGTATTCTCGTACGGTCGACATTGGAGTGATTATTGTGAATTGCGCCATCTATGCAAAATTGTGGAAAGTAATGTTGAATGTTGAACGGTAATAAATCTAGATGGCGCTCTACTAAGGAAATCTCCAAATCCTAGAGTCAATTATGTGAAGATATTTCAGGAAGGAAATAATGAAACTACACTTTGTGCAAAGCAATAAAGAGAAAACAATTGACCCGCTGATCTGCAGATTAATTATATTTTATAATAAACACATTCGACTATTAAAAATAGCTAAATGTATTGATTAATGCTAACATCTATGTTTAGTGCAGCGAAGTTTTTAGACCTTAAGGTCGGCTGTCATTCTTGTTAATAAATTATAATTAAATTCAGTTAATTAAGGTGCAATCTCCTTTAACAGTAGTGTAAATATACTTATATAATAATAGTTTAAAAATTATATTCTTGTTATCTAATTCTAATCATCGACCATTAACTCTATGTCTATTTGTATCTGTGCGTATGTGTGTGTGTTCATATATTTTAACATCAGTCTCCGTCTCTTTCTCGCTTAGAAATACAATTGCCAACTTTCAAACATTAATTACATATTTGGTGTAGTATTTTTATCCAACTATTTTTAAGATTATTCAATTTATAGTTCATTAAATTTACAGTTTAAGGATGCGTTCGTAACAGGAATGTTATAATAGTAACTAGAATTTTGTGTAGATGTCGCTAAAAGTTAGTATTTGAAAACTTTGGTACTCGCACTAACATTTGATTCGTTGTAGTCCGGTAAAGCTGTTAAGACGAAGAAGAAGAAGAGGTCTACCCGATTAGGCCTCCCACGGCAGCGGCTCAAGCCTAGGGTCGTTTACTTTTTTCCCTTATCGAACTGAAAAACTCTCAATTTTCCGATAATAAATATATGGAGGAGTTGTTGAGGCGTGTATGCTTGGTCCACCTATACGTTTCAACAACTTATACATATATGAATAGTTAGCTCAGATAGGTCGCGATTTTGCATGCAACAGGCAACAGCCAAGCCGAGGTGTTTGCCAAAATAAAATCGGCTGAGTGCCTTAAGCGCTCGCCTTAGTAGTCCGGTGAAGCTGTTAAGACCTTGCTAGGTCAATAGCGTAGTCATTTCGAAAAAAAAAAAAAAAAGAGGTAAAGGTGTTAAGAATAAAAGGGTTTATTGACCGTATTACTATCGAAAGTTATTAATGTCGGGTCGCCCATTGTAGCTTTTGGCACCGATCATTGCACTTAGGTTTATTATTTTATTTACACATTTGTCACTATACTTTTGAAAGTCGTAAAACAAACTTGTAACTTTTCTTGGTTGTTTATTGGTATTTGTTTTAATATTATTATGTTAAATGGAAACATGAAATGTCATATCCTAGAATACTGCGAGTGTCTGACCTTTCACCTGGTATACTTTGTTATAAATCCGCTTCAGTATAAAACCGATAATAATAATATACATAAGGATATAATTAGGTTATTTGGTTAAAATTCTGAATCAACAAAGAAATTTTTGACCATTCAATATAAAATTGTATACAGCAAAATTAAAACTTTTTTTCAATAAAAAGATGACTTGATTTAATAAACATTTATATTCATTAATACAAAAATTAAAAATCATATATGGTGGTGACGCATGACGTGGCGACTCGTCGCCAACAGTCAATCTGACTTGTCACTATAGAGATGTTACACATGAATAACAATTATTAATTTAATCAATAAATGAAATTTTTAAACAATGAATCACATACATAATTTGAAAATAAAATAAGCTTTAGTTGTATTGACCACATTTTTATATGAGGTACCTGTAACTATAGTCGATTTTCTTACAAAAACACACCTTCAATAATAATGCAGATCGCCCAATTTATGAAATTTATCTAGACTGAGTTACTCGATTTCTCAATGACAAATATTACTTGATTACTCTTTGCAAACAGCTTTATTCGATACTAAAATCTAGAATTACTGCATATTGAGACAAATTGTACTTGGTATACAGTACAAACAATGTGAAAATCGGTAGGCATATTTGGCGTTTGGTAGCCTCGAGGGTTCGTTTTAGTTCCTGTTACCGGTGAAGTTAAATAAAATGCTGACGTTACGTTATAGACTGCTCCTTTAATATACGTGTTGCACAAGTTATAATGCACATAATAAGAGACTACACGATCACCCCCACACACGTGCACGCCTACACGCTTACACATGAAAGTGGAAGGGTTTACTTTTTTCCCTTATCGAATTGAAAAACTCTCAGTTTTCCGATAATAAATATATGGAGGAGTTGTTGAGGCGTGTATGCTTGGTACACATATACGTTTCAACAACTCATACATATATGAATAGTTAGCTAGGTTAGCTAAGATAGGTCGCGATTTTGCATGCAACAGGCAACAGCCAGGCCGAGGTGTGCCGTGCACCCTTGAGCTGGTTGCCAGAATGGAATCGGCTGGGTGCCTTAAGCGCTCCCCTTAGTAGTCCGGTGAAGCTGTTAAGACCTTACTGGGTCAATAGCGTAGACATTTCGACAAAAAAAAACACATAATAAGATAAAATACTGCATACATAAACTACAGTCTTATACTACGTGCCTACGGGTAGGGATGTTAAAAAAATAATCGATTTTTATTTAAATCGATTATTATTTTATTATAATCGTTTTTTTATTATCGATGTTTATATTAATATTAATCAATTTTTTAGAAATTGATTATGTAAATTACGCATTTAAATCGATTTTCATAAACATCTATACGACGGATGAAAAAAAACGCAAAATAAGTTCATTATTATTTACAATTGAAGAGTGAGCATAGTGAGATAATATAGATGTAAAAATTTAAAATGTTTTCTCGCCGTAAAACACCTGAAAGCGGCTGACCAAAGTATTTTATAACGAAAAAGAATAATACCACAGTAATGTCCTATTCGATAGAATGAAAAATGTTGTAGTGAAACTACAAATTTAAAAAGAACATAGAATGAAAACATCCCACTGCCTCACAAGAAACATGAGTTACTATATCATAAAACGATTGTTGTGGTTCTTATGACAGCCAAATACCGCTCTCTGTAAAATTAAAAATTTCAATAAAACCAAAAAGGTCTTCATGCGAGTACAATGTACTTCAACATGTGCCCTAAAAATGTCTAATGGTAAACTCGGCATCGATAAGTTTACAAAACTATAAATTATTATTGAAATTATTCAATAAACAAATTCTTCAATTTTAATTTTGTCAATAACACTATAATTAATATGACAATATAAAAGATAACTTCATTGTTTTGAATTTTAAAGTTAGAATGAATAATGTTGTCATTTTGTTAGGATGTTTATCATTTCATTTTTATTACGATATAATGTTTAATAGTACTGAAAATTTCTATGGTATTTAGTTTCTATATTCTTTACCTTGAAAGTTTAAAGGAACATTCACTTTTATTTTGTTTTGAACTGGTTATTTTTGATACGTATCATTTTATTTGATTCTTAATCTGATAAATTGTTATTTTGAATCTTTAGGTTTATTATAGGAATGTGGAAAGCATGTATATTTTCAAATATTATAAAATCGATTTTTCGCAATAATCGATTATTTATTTTCATTAAAATCGATTTTTGACAAATCGATTATTATTGAAAAAAGAAAAATCGATTCCTAAATAATCGTTTTTTCCGTTAATCTCACATCCCTGCCTACGGGACCTACGTGTCCCAGGTGAATGGCCAAGTGACAAGTGACAGTTTGTCTGGGTGACGCGTAGGTATACACATTTTTATTTATAGTTTATTAGTATATCGGTCTTTTTAGCAGTGTTGCCGGTCTTATATGCTAAGGATTAATAACTAATATAAAAATTAAGCCTTAACTTATACACATAACCTTAACAATAATATTAAGAGAACGCCACACATACCACAGAACTAGTAACATCCCTGCTACGCCTGACGCCATATTGGAATACTGGTGACGTCACAATCTAACGTAGAATCATAGTGTTATCTCTTTCTCTCTCTGTAATAAGGTATAAAAATTGTATTCTAAGAGACAGTAACTTTTATGTTTGTTTATTGCTTGTATATTTTTATTTTGTAGAAATAGCGGAACATGATATAGGCTATATCTATGTCAATAAGAAAAATAGAAGTTGCTAATATACCAGGTGACTGTTTAAAGTTTAATACCCTTCAATCCTTTGGTAGTTAATAGTTACATTTAAGATGTAAAATAATAATATCAAAACAAAGATTAATAAACAACAAAGAGCGCCATAGATAAGTTGTTCTAAAACTTTTTAAAATATGGGAACGATACTTTAAACGTAAAAAAATCATATCTAGGATCAATGAATAATATTAGAAACGCTTTTCAAGGTTAATCATTATGTAACTGCTTATTGTGGGAACACCGCACGGCCGAGCAAAGGGATGCGGGGCATGGGCGGAGCTGCGCGGAACGGTGTGATTCAATGCTTTCCTTATTATTACACCAATTCGTTTTTGCGTAAGTCATCTGACGTCGAGTGTACATCAGTTTTGTTTTTCTCTAGATAATTAGGTCAAATATTAAGCACCCATTTTTAGTTGATTTAAAACTAGAATCGAGTAATGATTATCCTGTGAAAATATTGCTGGCGACTAACCAGTCACGCTGAAACGACTTTCACCCCCTGTTTTGCTCACATTAATGAAGATTTATTATCTATGTGGATCAGTATATTTTTGCTGGATAACAAATACTCTATACCATTTTCAGTCATCCTGGCAACATTTTTGCAAGCTTTAATTACAGTTAATCACGTAGTTTGGGAGTTTTTGGCGGGATCCTAGTCTGTCCTTTGGTGGATTTTATTTTTTATTCATAATCTTGTGTGGTGTTTTACGTAATATAGTTAGTTTATTATGCATAAGTGAAGTGAATGGAAAATAATACCACGGAGCATAAAATTCTGAGATGCCACCCACATAAACTCCCAGGGTGGTTCTAACAAGGGATCCACCATCTTGTTAGAATATTGACTCACACGACGCTTAATATTGAAGTGATCGCACGACGCTTGTAATATTATTGACTACGCGACAATGGCAGTAATAATCTGAAAGATTGTTTGCTAAAAATAAAGATAAAAAAAAAATCACGTAGTTAAGATTTTTTAATATTGGGTAGGATTTTACAAACATCACTTATAGAAATTATTTGTACTTAAATCCACCCTTTCGAGGCCGTACAGAAAGATTTTTGTAAGAGTGGGAGAGAGAGAGATAGCTTATCACGACAGCACAATGATGCGGCTATTAATTAGCATTCTTCGGTACGTTTAAACCTATTGTAAGTAATAGTAGCAATATATATCTACTACAATACATATATTTGTTTTATTGTTTTTTTTTAATCCTTTTCAAGTGTGGTAGGTATATTTTTTTCTCGCGATTATGTATTTATTATTAACCGGTCGTGTTCTGCGAATTCACTCCTCCACGTTCGTCTGCTGACTCTTTCGATTATAAATTAAATTTAAAAAAAAAGTCGAGACAGTCATATTAAAGAGGCAGATGTGGAGACTCAATACAATGTAATTTAAACGATTTCATAGTGTCTGAGATCGATTGAACGTTTAATGATCGATTTTTCCATGGCTAAAATTGATGATTCGATTAATCGATCTCAAATCATCTCTACGAAACGTCAATATGTCCAGCTTTTTTTTATATCATAGGAGGCAAACCAACAGGTGGTCACTTGATGTTAAGTGGTCACCACCGTCCATAGACACTTGTGATACCAGGGTAGTCGCAATTGCATTGCCAACCTGTGTCGGAAGAGGATGGGAGTGGTGGGAGGAAGGGATAAGGAAAGGGGGAAGGTAAGGAGAGGAGGGCCTCCGGCGATTTCACTGACTGAACGAAACGCAACAATCCAAGCGCTGTTACTTGACGTAGGTTTTCTGCGAGAGGGTGGTTCTACCCCGGGTGAGCCGACCCATTCATTCTGAAACCAGTAATAGCTTCAGCGTGGCTCTACCACGTACAAGCGTAGCTATAAGAAAAACAGTCGCTGACCTCTGCTCGTCACGGTTTCAAATTATGCATCATTTTCTCTTTATAAACTTGGAAAGCTATATAAGGTAGAAAGAGATATGAACAGAAAGAGAAACACTCTGTCGATATAAATATTCTAATAAGGTAAGTACTTTAGTATGCCTTTTATTTCAGGTAAAACGCGTCTAAAAAAATTGTTTTATTTGACGGAGATTGCATGAAATAGACGTGCTAGATTCATGCTAGAACTAGTACTCAGCTAAGATTAACTTACCAAAAAAATAAATCTAGCATAAAAACTTTCATATAAATTTGTGAAACCGCTTTATCTAATACTAACTTCAGCCCGCTACTTCGTCCGCATGCAATAGTTACTTTAACGTTAGTTTTAACTCGCGACTTCGTTTGCTTAGAAAGTGAATATATTTTTAAACAATACGTTAACCCCGATTTTGAAATATTCTTCATTGGTGCTCCGTGCCTATTAGTTTTAGCGTGATGATATATAGTCTATAGCCTTCCTCGATAAATGAGTTATCTAACAGTGAAAGAATTTTTCAATTCGAACCAGTAGTTCCTGAGTTTAGCGCGTTCAACCAACCAAACCAATAAACTCTTCAGCTTTGTAATATTAGTATAGAAGTACAGCTTTTATCGTCACTCGTAAAAATATATTTTATGTTATATTTATGTTTTCAATAATGGATTATTTTTTCCTTCTAGTAATATCCCGAACGCAACGTAAAAACGTGAGAGTAGAATGTTAAATAAAAACACTTGAAGTTAAATTATTTATAGACAAAATGCAACGTAATATTTATAAAAATGTATTTATATTTAAATAAATGTAATTACTTAAAATTAACTCCATAAATGAATTATGAAGTTTACATATTATTTATGTCTTTTAACAATTAGCGCGAGAAACGTATTTCCACGGATTAATTTGAACCAGAGTAAGGTTGAATTTCTTTATCATAATAACCTCTATTTAACATAGCTTAATAGCAGAACCTTGGTAAGGGAATCTTGTAAAAAAGATACAAAACAATCGAGTTACAAAGTCTACGATAACATATATGTGTTTGTAGATAACTGTTTTGTATAAAAAGTAGATGTTTAGGGTAAATATGTTTTTCTATATCAACATGCATATTAAAAAACCAGATGACTGACGGAGACCGGTCAAACACCTCCCGAGGCCACCTCCCTAGATAGTCCGATAGGCCGAGTACCCGATCCAGGACCCCATCAGAGCCGAGTGCTCTCCGCCGATTGCGAAGGCGTTCCCTCTCGATCTTCTCCTCCATTATTAAAGGAGGACCGTCGGACCTACTCAACTTCCGCCCGAGGCAGAAGCATGATAGGAGCTGGTAGCAGCGAAGGGTCTGTGAGTAATTCCCCCGCAACCCTTATCAGCACCTCCGGCCGAAAGGTCTCCGTCGTTGGGGACGCCCAGGACGTAACTTTTTACGTACCAGCGCCCCCATGAAAGGATATTTCGACCTTCTGTAACATAAATTGACCTAGATTAGTATTTTTTTTAAGTCATAAGAAGCAAACGAACATACGAGTCACCTGGTGTTAAGTGATCACCGCCGTCCATAGACATACATACATAGACGTACATAGACACTCACCAGGGGAGTTGCTAGTGCGTTGCCAGCCTGTTTGTGGGGTCGGGGTACGGGTGGAGCGCTAGGAAGGGGAGGCGAGGGAGGAGGGAAGGTGGTCCTCCAGCGCTCTCAGTGACCGAACGAAACACAACAATGCAAACATTGTTACTTCACATCGGTTTTCTGTGAGAAAGTGGTGCTACTCCGGACGAGCTGACCCATTCATGCTGAAACCAGTAAAAGCTTCAGCTTGGCTCTACCACCTACATGATAATATACATTTAATAATAAATTGACAAATATTTCAGCAAACAAAACAATTCTTAAAGAGTTTTACGACTGGATACCAGAGAATAGATTTGCGCATTTTAATTATGAAGAACAGACAACATCAGAAATTGATACGTTCAACGTAACAACCCAACCCGTGAACGTAACAATAATTTATGAGAAAGTAACAACGATTTATGAGAAAGTAACAACGAATTATGAGGATGTAACAATGAATTATGAGAACGTAACAATGAATCATGGGAATATAACAATTAATTATGGGGATATAACAATTGATCCGGATATAACATTGACGAATTCGCCAGATCGGAGTAGAAATTTTCAAGCACATAATTATGCAGCTAAAGATATATTGAGCATATTTAAATCTATGGCGAATACAACGTTTTATGAGAAATCTTTGGATCCTTTTAGAGATTTGGGATACAATGCAAGTGAAAATGTTTGTATATTTTTTACGTTTTTTTTTTTTTATGTCATATAGGAGGCAAACGAAAAGGCGGGTCACCTGAGGTTAAGCGATCACCGCCGTCCATAGACACTAGCAACACCAGATGAATCGCAAGTGCGTTGCCAGCCTGTGTTTTTGGGGGACAGGAGAGGGAAAGGGGAGAGAGAAGAGCAGAGGAGAGAGGATGGGAGATGGTCCTCCAGCGCTCACACTGACCGAACGAAAAGCAACAATGCAAACACTGTTACTTCACGTCGGTATTTGTGTGAGAGGGTGGTACTACCCCGGTTGAGCCGACCCATTCATGCTAAAACCAATAATAGCTTCTGCGTGTCTCTACCACTATGTCTTAAAACGCATAACCACAATACTCTAGTTTGTAGTTTGGATAGCTGATTGTCGTTGCAATTCAAAGTATTTGATTATGTTTAGGGCTTTACAAAGCACTTACAAGGTACAAACATCCGTATTGAAAACATTATAATCATCGAGAAGCAATTGTTTTTTTTTTTAAACATAATTTAATCACCACCGTCCATAGACACTAGCAATACCAGAGTAGTCGTAACTATGTTGCCAGCCTGTGTTGGTGGGGCAGAAGAGAGGGGGAAGGGGGAAATAAACGCAACAATGCAAGCACTGTTACTTCACCTGGCTGTTTATATGTGTTGTGGTAGTACCGGGAGCGAGCCGAACCATTTATGCTAAAACCAGCAATAGCTTTTTTTTTCTTTTTTTTTCGAACTGACTACGCTATTGACCTGGCAAGGTCTTTAAAGCTTCACCGGACTACTAAGGCGAGCGCTTAAGGCACACCTCGGCTTGGCCGTTACCTCGAAAAAACCCGATCTGACCTAGCTAAACTATATTAAGCTATACATGTATCCATTTTTGGATCATGCAATTAAAATTGCATGATACAAAAACACAACATGTAATTCGAATGGAGGTAAACTAAATCTACTCGATTCAGTTCGATAAGGGAAAAAAAGTTAACAAAAACAACCCTTCCACAGATGTGTAAGGTGCGTGTCTGAATAACTGTGTATGTGTAAGATCGATGTGGGTGTGTACTGTATCGCGAGACAATATCTTTGCGGCTACCCGGGTAGCCACGGACAAAAATATGCCAGGATTACGCGATCAACAATGTGCGGGTAAGAAAACGAGAGCTCTCTGCCTGTGACGCACGGGACAGAGATTCGCGATGTGGCCAGCCACAGAAAATTTAAAGAGATCGAATTTACAGTTTAAGCGAACGACGCCGGCGTCGGGATCTAAAAATAGATAAGTGATATTATTATTTGACGATTTTAGGGGAAGAGAGACGTAAACACACAAGTTTACTCTTTCTTATGTTGAAACTTATTATTTTTTCGCGACGGCGGCACGGGCCAACCGTTGAATCCAATGTGAACCAATGAACCATGTCGTAGGGCATGCGATTACGCGCAGATCGCATACGGTGGACTTCTCTGACCGGGAACCTCTGTTCCCTGAGGTCTTCGTGGATATCATCCACGAGAATCTGGGCTGGGACTCGGCGTATCACTACGCGTAACATGCGCTCTTCTTCGAGCGCATATGTGAAGAATGCGATTTTCTTAGCGCGCAGAAGGCGCATAAGATCGCGATGGGCGTCGGAGGAGTTCACCTTTACCTGAATACCCGTTCGGGTACTCGTGGCAGAGGCTATTGGGATCTCGGCCTCCTTCAGGAGGTCGGAGATGTCGAGCCAGGACGCCTTGTCCTGGATCGTGACGGGTGGAGGGGGACGGGGCTTCTTACTCGAAGCTGCGGGACTCGCGGCTTTCGAGGGAGCCGGAACGGAGGGCGTGGGTGACGTCTTTGGCACTTTCGTGCCATCGACGTTCGAGATCTTCGAGGGCAGAGGGCCTTCGGTGTCTGAGGCCGAGTTGGCGCGCTTCTTGCGCGATTTGGATTTCCGGGATACGACGGTGAAGCCGTCGTTCCCGGCGGGGGGGTCTTGCTCCATATCGGAGCATTCCTCGTCCGAAGAACGAGAAGAGGTCGGGGCAGGGAGGGTACTTCCGGAGGACGTAAGGTCCTTCAGAAGTGCCAAGCGGGAGTTCCTCTCGAGGTCCTCATCCGCGGCGGCGACGAGCGTGGGCACTGGACCGCCCTGAAAATAGTTGTCCGCTTCTTTGCAGAAACGATCGTACTCTAGAATTATGTCCGGACATAATTTGGAAATGAATTTCCGAAAGCGCGCGAACTCGAGCTGTTCGGACATCTGATTGGCCATAGCGGGGCCTGAGGAGGGGTGCGGGGCGGGGGAAGACATGTGAAACCTCCCTGCCAGAGGGGCAGGGGGGCACGCCTTTTTGAATTTAACGAACTCCGGAGTCCGGGCCAAAAGGAAACTGTGGGCGAAGTGCAATGCCTCACAGGGGACCTACAGTGCCTAGGGGGAGGCCCTAACACTTCTTTCTTCGGCTGCCTGGCGACACGGAGCTCGAGCCACGGAGCGTAGCACGAAGCGCTGAACTCCCTGGAACGCGAACCGGAGACACGCAGCACACGGAGAACACGCAGAACGCACTGAAAAGTGCGATTAGACTTGCACTGAAAAGTGCAGTTTGCTGCGTTCTGAAAAGAACGCCTTACGATTGATTCCTTTGAGCGTCTCAAAGAAACATGAGAGTAACGAGCGTACCGAAATTCCGATCTTCCGCTGTGAATGTACGAACGCGTAAACACGTCGCGAACACTGAACGAAAAATCGAACGAGAACTCGAACAAAAATTTCACAACGGTAGAGTACTACGCACGCGTCCGACCCGCCCGGCGGTACGAATCCTCACCAGCAATAGCTTCAGCGTGGCTCTACTACTTACTTACTGATTGTACAGATATGTATCTACATACATCACTCACGTAATGATCCGCCCTCTAATAAAAAATAATTTACCAGTAAGATCTGTTTCACACAGTGCTTGAAATTATCGTTCGTCAAACAGATAATCTCCTTAGGAATTAACCTAACGTAAGAAGCCTTTATTTTCTACGTTTGTTAGATAAACACCACTGTGACCTTCAAATGGGCTGTCTTATTGACCTGATTATATCTAGTTCTTACGCATGATTTGTGAATTATATTTGAGAAATAATTTTGAAAGTTACCGTGTTTGGACATTCGAATCACGATATATTATACAGAACAAAGTCTTCTGTCGCGTCTGTCTGTCTGTTCGTGATAAACTGAAAAACTACTGAATTGATTTTTATACAGTTTTGACCAATAAAGTGATTCACAAAGAAGGTTTAGTTATATAATTTATCAAGTTTTTTTTATGTGAATCATCTATAGGCGAGGGTAAACATAATTGTTGGCCTGGGGAGACGTGGCGACGTAAAACACGAACTTTGCTCTATTAACGAAATACTCAAAAATATTTGCAAGCTATCTGTATAAACATAAGATTCAAATTGTTTTGTCGGCCACTCGTTCTACCAGTATTACGCGGCACACGTCGAACACTTGGCGCCCTTTGATAAAACACACCGCTCATACACCTAATTGAATTTTTGTATTTAATAAAAATGAATATTTATGTAATAAAATAATTACACTCGATATATCAAGCGACGTTAAATTTGGTGGTCATTTGGAAGGCAAAGCGAAACTAGCCTCAAAAAAGTAGGGTGTTCTTAACCGAGCAGGACAGTATTTCACACTGGATCACCGCCTTCAGCTTCATAAGACGCAAGTGCGTCCACACATGGAATACCGTTCTCACCTCTGAGCTGGAGCACCTCAATGACACCTACTTCCTTTTGACCGTATCCAATGTCGAGCGGCTCGAATCTTCGGCAACCAGATGCTTTCCTCAAGGCTCGATACTTTGGCGCTTCGCAGAGACTTTGCATCGCTTTGCGTTCTCTACAGGATCTACCACGGAGAGTGTTCTGAAGAGCTGTTCAGACTGCTTCCTGCTGCTGAGTTCCGTTATAGAACGACTCGTCATGGACTGAAATTCCATCAGTACCATCTCGATGCTTGGAAGTCCTCCACTGTGCGGTTCTCACGTTCGTTTTCCCACGTACGTCAGTTCTCTGGAACGAACTCCCAGCGGCAGTGTCCCCGGACTATTACAGTTTACAATCTTTCAAGAAACGAGCCTACTCATTTCTTAAGGGCCGGCAACGCATCTGTGATTCTTCTCGTGTCGCAAGTGTCTATGGGCGACGGGGATTACTTACCATCAGGTGACCCGCGTGTATGTTTGCCACATATCATCATAAAAAAATGCAATGCTTTATCTTTTCATTATGCCATAGCTGATTCCTGTCGTAATTTGTTCTTTTATGCATATAATTTATACACAACAATTCCAATATCTCACATCTGCCAGGTGTCCCGTGACGGCTCAATTTTTATATTATCAGAGCTGGATAACGTCCGCCGAGCCCGCTAGTAACTGACATGAAATAGAGTACAACTAAAGCTGTTTTTTTTTCAGATGGACTTACAAGAAATGATTGTAAAATGGTATTTACTTAACATAAATAATACCAGAGGGGGCGACCATTTCCCAATGAATATGGGTATGTATTTATTATAGACTAGCTGTGCCCGCGACTCCGTCCGCATGGAACTTGATGTAAACAATGTGTATGTGTTCTTATGTCGAGCCGACCCATGTATACTGAATAGCTTCAACTTGGCTCTACCATCTACAGTATATCGCGAACAGACAAACGTGGCAGAGGACTTAGTTTTAAAATAATCATCGACCTGCCCCAGCTTCGTATGGGTGCAAAGTAGGTATTTTAATAAAATACATGGCAGTTTTGATCTACATGACATGTAATGTATTTCGGTTATTGTGTACAAGTTAAATTAATGGGAAACAATACCACGAGGCACGACAGAAACTCCATCGAAAATTTTAACAAGGGAGCTACCATCTTGTTCCTGAACAGCGTCTTCAAGCAAACTCTTCAGTTTTATAATATTAAGTAAGTTCGCAAAATAAAGAAAACCTGGACAGATAATAAACTTAAACCTTCTCCATGAATCACTTTATCGACTGGTGAAAACCGCATGAAAATCCGTTCAGTAGTTTTTGAGTTTACCGCGAACAGACGGACAGACGTGGCAGAGGACTTTGTTTCACAATATGTTTTTTTTACATTATAGCAGGCAACCGGACAGGCGAGTCACCTGATGTTAAGCGATCACCACCGTCCATAGACACTTGCAACACCAGGTGATTTACAAGTGAGTTGCCAGCTCGTGTTGAAGGGGAGATAGGGCAGGGTAGTAGGCGAGAGGAGAGGGAGGAGGGTGGAGATGGTCTTCCAGCGCTTACACTTTCCAAACGCAACGCAAGAATGCAAAGAAAAACAAGCACTGTTACTTCACGTCGGTTTTCCGTGAGAGGGTGATAGTACCTCGGACGAGCCGACCCATTCATGCAAACCCAATAATAGATTGAGCGTGGCTCTACCACCTACAAAAATTAATTTACTATATAATTTAAAATTGTTCACTATTTTAAGACCCACACCGAGGTTTATGCTTATTTATGTTAGCTAAGTGTAAGGTAATTAATTGTTTGTGTGTCGTCTAGTTCGTGAACCTAAAAAAAAATAATTACGGCACACCCTTTTGTATTTCACTACCAAAAATATTAATACAAAAATATTCTATGCACTGGTTTATGGTATATTTAGAGTTGATCTGTATACCACAGTTAGACTTCTAGCATGCATTTCCACAATATTCACGTTAACAACGTCCACAAAATTGTGTTCAAAAGTAAGCTTATATTTTACAGATAACGTCATGAACCTTGCAGGATCACATCTTGATGACTACATCCTATCTTATATATCAAATTTGACTATGAAATCTCAACCAGATGATAACACTTTTAGAAATAAATTTGAAGAGTTTGCGAAGACATATAAAGATGTGGCAAGTAATGACGATGTCAATTTTAGCAATAACCAACCCATCAATATAGATAATAAGGAAAATAACGATGGAATCACTATAAAAAAATTGAATAATGCTAAAAAAGATTTAATGAGCCCTAAACTTGAAGATATTAGTGGAAATATTTCCGATCCTGATTTAGCTTTAATCAGTGACTTTAAAGAGCGTTATAAAAGAAACAAATTTGGTGTTCGGAATGTCGAGAAAGGAAGAAACCTTAAGAATATTGATCGGCTTGGAAACTCCTCTTACGGAAAAAGTAAAATTGATTTGGGTAAATATTTTGAACATACTGATAAATTTATACAAATTCATTTGTTTCTTATAAAAACATTTATAAAAGACATTCTATTTGCAATATATTCAGACGTTTCAGCCAGTCTGCCAAAGACTCGCTACCTACTTCCTTATATTGACGTCCACCAAATTATGAGTTAATTTGGCTTCTTCCGATGTAGTTATATCTTTGTAACTATAAGAATTATAAGACTATACATCTGGTTTTCCCCGGAACTGGAGAAACAACTACTGAATTGAATATTTCTAATTTAACTTTCGATAGCAAGTGTTAGAGAAGCCCTAGCTTTTTTATATCACTGTCTTTATCTGTAAAACTCAATATACGAGTATATAGGATTTAACAAGCGTTGTATAACTATCCATTTTTTTTTTGAACGTGGAGACAAAATCCTCATGGACTGTCAAAGCTCCCGGGGGCAAGCCACGCAGGGGTGGGGCCGAAAGCGGCGACTCGAACCGTCTAAAATTCCACGACAACCTACGCCGCACTATGAGAGTGCCCCGGAGTTGCGTGAGCAAGCTCCGCGACACCTTCGGCGGCAGGCGTTCCCCACGCCACACCTGGCTGAGGCAGTTGTATAGCTATCCTAGGTTGTACAAACTGGAAGACCATTGCCATTATGTAGTTATGGATGATTAATAACTTTTTTAACAAGCGATAGAGAGGCGCGATCGGCCTAAGCCTTTGGCTTGTATTTTATTTTTATTTTAAGGTAAGAGGTGATCTTACAGCTAATAAATGTACAGATATAGACTAAATAACATCAGTAAGGCCATTTAAAAGATCACACAGATATACATTTATATAATTATAATACATGCACTTAGTTGGTAGAATTATTTAGAAAAAAAATTGCTAGTGAGAACTTTCTTGAGTTTGAGAGACCCCGTGTGAAAGAGGTCTATCTCTCTTCCGCTCCATCGTTTGATGCATCCGAGTCGTTATCACGCTAAATTACCGTCCGTAAACCAACTTTAGAGACAACCAATTTTTTCTTTTGTATTTTCTGATGTTTTATACGATTGGACCAAACTACTAAACGGTTGTTGTTTCATTTCCAGGTGTTCCTGAAATACCATATTCTAAACAACCGTGGTATTCTGATCCAGGAGGTGGCTGGCCATCAAATTATAATAACGAAAACTTCACAAAAGGTCAATTTTCAGAAAGTTATATTAAACCTACAAACAACGGAAACGATCAGCTAAGTCGCTTTGAAATATCTGACAATAATGGTTCTGAAAGAAATGCTTTTAGACTTCAGATTTTAAGTTTAGATGCTCCAACTATGATTACACAACGTGACCAGCAATCTTGAGAAATAATTACAATGCCAATGCCAACACAAATTGTAGAAAAATGCAATAACAATGTAAACTTTATCTTACAGATTACACTGATACACAGAATCCTATTATTCCAAGTAATTTAACAGCTACCCACTATACGTCATCGATCGTAAAAAACTTAACTATTAATCAAGAACCTCCACCATATCATTTCAATGGTTCCGAGTACCCACAATTTCCTATTCCATTATACACAGAAACGTCAGTAACTACCAAGAATCTGGATAGCACTCCCAATTCGCCACCGCGTCCAGAAACTCATCCTGCCATTCCAACTTCGCTATCAATACCAATAGCTCCAAATAATCCAACAACTACCCTAACCAGTTCCCAAAAAGTACCATCTCATTTAGAAAGTCTCAAATATCCAGAATCCCCGTTACCTGGAACTACTGAAACTTTGGAAACTGTTTCGACTATGGGTATTCCTTCCAACATACAACCATATCCAGCAAGCTCAATGGTTTACCCAGAGCATCTGATGACGACACCTCATACAGATCCTGAGCGGCCGTTAGGCAGTCTTATAGGAACAAGTAAGTTTCATCAACATAATCTAAGCTTATAAAAGTACTTCGATTTTGGTGTTTAAACATTCTTAATCGATAAGATTCTAACATTATTCACTTACCCCGGGAGATTGGATATTCTATGCAAGATTTTATAAGGCAAAATAAATCTGTTATAGGAGATCATTTTTATTGAAAAAACACCACAAAAACGACAATGTCACGCAATGTTTCGTAGCTAAACTTCTGTGATCGGACGAGAACTGTTGTTTTCAACACTCTATCCGACACAGTGTTTACCTCCGCCACTTTACGTAACAAAAAAGATTTCTGATCAGAATTTGCAAGCCCTCCTATTAGAAGTTTCACTTAAAAAAATGTTTGAAGCTCTAATTCCACTTGTGTGTTTATCATGTTAAGGTATTTGAAATTTTTAGTTCATTTTGTTTCTAACAGTTTATGCAGCCCACGTGAAGATATGTCACCACAGCCATATTGCTCATGGGAAGAGTAATTTTAAAACTGATCATATTAGATTACTTTAATAGGTGGTAGAGCCACACTGAAGCTATTATTGGTTTCAGCATGAATAGGTCGGCTCCTCCAGGGTAGTACCACCTTCACACAGACCGACCGTGAAGTAACAGTGCTTGTATTGTTGTGTTCCTTTCGGTCAATGAGAGCGCTGGAGACTCATCTTTATCTTTATACCGTGACTTAACACTTTTCAACCTTAACAGAGCGCCATCTATTGAGGACTAGAGGTATTACCTAGAACAATTTAAACAACATGTATAATTTATAATTACAATTGTATTTAGATTCATCCATATTTTAACCACTGAAAGAATGAAAATCATACGCAAATTTATATTTCAATAAAAGCTTTACATTTAATTGCAAATATTCCAGTTAATCCGAAACCAATGACGACAACAGTAAGCCCTTTCGTCAAAACCCTTGTAGATGATATGAACGCAAGGCAAAATGGTTACTTAAGCACTTTCTTTATCAAACTTTTCGAGATATTAGTAGCTAAGAATAAAGAAGACGTTCCACCCTTTCTGTTTGAGATGGAATCAATGGTGAACAGGTGGGTAACTGTTTCTTTTCCAATTTTTTTACAAAGTAATTCAAAATCGAAATTACTTTATTCAATTTAGACCCTGAAAATGCTTATGCACGTCAAAGCTACCATCAGTTCGGTCAAACAACCCAGTCATCGAGAAGAACCGACAAGAATCTCGATCTGGTTTATCTTTTAATCTATACTAATATTATAAAGAGGTAAAGTTCGTGAGTTTGTGATGTTGTAGGGGGTAATCTCAGGAACTACTGGGCCGATTTGAAATATTATTTCAATGTTATATAGCTCATTTATAGAGGATCATTACGCTATCATTACGATATCATTACGCTAAGACCAATAGGAACTGAGCACCAATGAAGAATATTTAAAAATCTGGGTTTTTTTTCTTCTTGAGAACTTCGGCTGCGTGTTAGCGTTAGCCAAAAGTTACTATTCCACGCGAACGAAGTCGGCGGGCAGAGGCGAGCTACATATATTTTTACAAACGTTGATCGTTACATTCATTTTATATATATTGTAGGTGGTAGAGCCCCGCTGAAGCTATTTTTGGTTTCAGCATGAATGGGTCGGCTCCTCCGACTACCACCCCTCTCACAGATAACCGACGTGAAATAACAGTGCTTGCGTTGTTGTGTTTCGTTAGGTCGGTGAGAGAGCCGGAGGCCCACGTCCCTTCCTCTTTCCTGCTTTCCCTTTCCTTCCTCTTCCCCTTCTCCCATATACAGGCTGGCAACGCACTTGCGACGTCCCTGATGTCGCTAATGTCTATGGACGGTGGTGGTCACGTAACATCACGTGACACACCAGTTCGTTTGCCTCCTTTGATAAAAAAAAAAAAATAGTGGATGTAGTTGGGCGTCACTTCCAGACATCACCATCGTTCACATATTGATCCGCCCTATAATAGCCTTTAGATATTAAGCCTTGCTTGATATTTGTACTCACTATTCGGCAAATCGGTATTGAACATAGTACACTCCAAAAACAGTGGCGACCACTGAGAGACAGATCATCCATCGTCGGACGCCACTGTCATGCCGGCCATAATGACGAAAGTCACCTGGTACTGGATATGCACAGGCTGATCCCGAAACGCGACGCGAAAAAGCGAGTTGCTATGACGGGCTTTTTCGCCATGTACATGGTGGTTGCGACCCAGTCGGGCTGTAAAACCCTACCACCCCGCTATCGCCATTGCCTCGTTCGTTGATCAGCAGGGTGCACCACGTGCAGGTGAGGTTGGCTTGGGTGTCTCGAGTCTTAAGATGTTACTCGACAACTCTTACACCCCAAATCTAATTAAGTAAATATTAATAGAAAGTGCAATAATATATAATGAGTTTTGAACCAAATGATCGCAGTGGTCATGTGATTTGCTCAGTGTAATAACAGTCCGATATCCAGAGATTGTAACACTTGTATGTACCAACGAAGTTTTTCAAAATTCGCTTATCAGGGACATCACATCAGGGACGTCGCAAGTGCTTTGCCAGCCTGTATATGGGAGAAGGGGGAGGAGAAGGAAAGGGAAAGCAGGAAAGAGGAAGCGACGTGGGCCTCCGGCTCTCTCACTGACCGAACGAAACACAACAATGCAAGCACTGTTATTTAACGTCGGTTATCTGTGAGAAGGGTGATACTACCCCGGAGGAGCCGACCCACTCATGCTGAAACCAAAAATAACTTCAGCAGGGTTCTACCACCTACTAACGAGGATCTAGGACTAGTCTGCCAAAGAGGTTGACATACTCAGTAGCTATAGTACTATGGATTTCTCGGATTTTCAATTCTCTAATGTATTTTGAACTGACGTGATGACGTATAAACCCATACCTTCCTTAAGGAAGAAGCCTATTAACCTGCAGAAGGTATCTTCCAGTCAAATGATGATTAAACCAGATTAATAGACGGCTCTAGTAAGGCATGAAAGCGAATTTATTTAAAAAAAAAACCAGTTGACAACCAAATTCATTTGGGAAAACTAATCACTTGGTCATCTTGGCGGTCGTACTCAAAAGCCAGTCCATGGCGACAAGATCTTTCCCTCTCATAATTTTAATAATTTTAACAAAGCTTCTCTTAAAGGTTGTTTGATATGCAACATATGATGGAACTGGGAGAGCCTTTGACATCGACGCTGGTAAAATATTCCCGCTTACTAACAACAGCTTATCCGGATGTAATACAAAGTAATTGTCAAACTTACTACTCGCTAATATTAGCTGCGTTATTGTATCATCTTCATTATTTATTTACAGAGGAAAACAACAATAAAATAAGCAATTGAAAGCAAAAATATAATTTGTTTACAAAATTAATATATCTCAATAATTTTATCCGTTTACTTACAAGTATTTAGTTGAAGGCATCTTTTACTATAACCTTGGTCAAAGCTTTGACTCCTTTCACCTCCATTAATGCGGGTTTATTCTATGGACTGTCTTTTTTCTTTGTATTTTGCGAGGGCAAAGGTATTACCGGATATATGCTCAATCGCAGGATCCAAAGTTAATTAGTCGATTGAGCTTGGTAATAGGAACATACACACTTACTTACTAAGTCCAATCGCCGGTCTCAGCACTGCTGCGGTGGAGAAACTTTTTGTCCAAGACAGCGTTCCCGGATGTCTTGCGGCACATACACTACACACTGAAACTTATGCTAATACTGTTGCGCACATAACAGCCATTCGGGCGCGTACGTTAATAGACGATGATTCGAGCGTTTAATAGCGGTGTGAACGAGTAACTTGCCCTCAAGCGGAATATTAAGGAGGGGAAAGGAGTGGGGTGGGAAAGAGAAGCTGCCCCCGCTCCAACATAACAAAAAAAAATAACTAAGAACCCTTTGCACTCGAGAACTCCGGAGCGGAGCTATTTAAGAATTGTCTTGAAGCTCGAAGGCTCCGCTAAAAAAGAAAAACAAATCCTAATAACTAGTTATAGGGTGTTTCGCTGTTGGTGACAAATGACGGTGTGGCTCGCGGATTGTTATGCTCTCGGACAAGCAGTGTACTCAAGGGCTCCACGCGAAGGAACGGATCTAGGTTTGAGTCGACGCCGATAGGAGTCTAATCTGGTGTCCGAGAGCGAAATTTACTCCCAGACCACGGCGATCTGTGGTTACGCGGGCGTGGGTATGAGCACGCTTTATTTGGAGAGACAAGCTGGTACTGTTACCGTTATATCTTTGGAAGGATCGGTAATAAAATTATGTCGCGGTCGTTTTTTTAACGCGGAACGTCCAATACGGTTACATATTATGTAAGTCACGGCGGATGCTACTAAGGGACTGGAAGGATTCGCTTCCTTTTCGAAATATGTAGTAGTGAGTTTTGGTATATTTGTGTAAGGTTTAATGAGTATTAAGTTTTGAAATTCAGACGTCGGCTGCTCTGTCGAGCGCCGTTCACTTAATCCCTACTTCAAGACCGCGCGCCGGGTGTAATGCGACATGCATTAGATGGATGAAAAACTTTGAAGCAGTAAAAAAACGTTATATTTTAAGATTTTCTCCTACCACTTTATGCTCTTAAGATATATATAAGCAATATTTTTGTGAAATGGCGAAACTATGTTTATTTGCTTGTTAAAACCGACACTTGTTAGCGATTGATAGAAAGTTGTTATTGGTTTTAAGGTCAGTGTTCGCTTCTTTATTATTATTTGACGAACAGAAGAGTCGTTATGTCACCTGAAATGAACGCTGTCTTGGATCACGCAGACTCACTTTACACGGAACAAGAAGGCATTAGATTATTCGAGGTAACATTTCAAGTTAAATTTATAAGATTATTAGGATTTATAAGCTAATATTAGGTGACTATGGTAGCTGGTATGTCAACGATATGATCTCTAAACAGCTGTAGACACGTCATAAGCGCTTCGACAGCGTCTTGTTAAAATTGACTAACTAGCAAGCGTGATCTAGCCCCTTTTATCCGCCCGTATCTAAGCAACATTGTAGTCCGGTGAAGCTGTAAAGACCTTGCTAGGTCAATAGCGTAGTCAGTTCGAAAAAAAAAAGAAAAAAAAAACTAAGCAACATATACCTATTCCTTTTTCACCACCTATATTGAGAATATGCCATCTTACTTTCACTATCTAATATAGTGTGGTGTTACAATATTATTTACGTATGTGTGCCTTATCATGCCATTTGTTTTGTCAAAATATCATGTGGGTAGCGTATCTACAGGTTTTTAATTATAATATCATTGGTACCGTCAACTGTTACTAGCTTTAATGAATCTGAAACATGGAATGACCATTTTGTCATCGCATCTAACTTTGGCATTATATAGGTACTTTACTAAATCCAAGTCCACTTTAGGAAAAAACATGGCTGAAATCAGTCTAAGCTGCAATTATCTCTCTCACGCTATCTTATCTATACATGTAATAGGAATGTAAATTTAACGTGCCTGTACTTTTAGTACTTTTGGGGTGTAAGGGGTGTCAAATAACATCATAAAACTTGAGACACCCAAGCCAACCTCGCCTGCACGTGGTACACCCTGCTGATCAACGAACGAGGCAATGGCGATAGCGGGGTGGTGGGGTTTTACAGCCTGACTGGTTCGCAACCACCATGCATATGGCAAAAAAGCCCGTAATAGTGATTCGCTTCTGCGGGTCACGTTTCGGGATCAGCCTGCGCATATCCAGCTTATTACAGGCCGGCATGATAGTGGCGACCGGCGATGGACAGTGTGTGACTCGGTGATCGCTATTATTTTTGGATTGTACTATGCTTACCATCAGGCATAGTGAAGTCACTTTGCCGTGCTATAATTTAAAAAAAAAAATTGGTAAATAAATAATTGTTGCTGGTGTATAAGAACGAGTAATAAAATACATTTCTGCCATTTTTAGAAATGTCTGTCTGTCTGTCTGTTTGTATGAACACGCATCACTACTAAAGTACTAAGTTCACAACATAACCACACCAGAAACTTCATAAAGCCTATCTTCGAGAATAACTTAGCCTTTGATTCATTAACATCGGTTCATTCTATCAAAGGTTATTGTCATTTTAATGACGACGCGGCGTAAGTACGAAATAAAAGTAGATAAGTAAATAGACTTACTTAATATATTCACATAACTTTATTAATCACCATTTTTTACATAGGTTTCCACGCGGCACCAGATTAGGCCTCCCTCGGTAGCGGCTCAAGTCTAGGTTCGATCCCACGGCAGGGAGCCCTTGAGTGCGTTACTTGCGCGATACAGTGACACAAAAATTTTACATCACTGCTACAACACTACACGATCACCCCCACACACGTGCACGCCTACACGCTTTACACATGGAAGTGGAAGGGTTTTATTTTTTCCCCTTATCGTACTGAAAAAACTCTAATTTTCCAATAATAAATATATGGAGGGGTTGTTGAGGCGTGTATGCTTGGTACACATATACGTTTCAACAACTCATACATATATGAATAGTTAGCTACGTTAGCTAAGATAGGTCGCGAGTTTGCATGTAACAGGCAACAGCCAAGCCGAGGTGTGCCGCGCACCCTTGAGCTAGTTGCCCAAATAAAATCTGCTGAGTGCCTTAAGCGCTCGCCTTAGTAGTTCGGTGAAGCTGTTAAGACCATGCTAGGTCAATAGCGTAGTCAGTTCGAAAAAAAAAAAATTTCCACGCGGACGAAGTCGCGGGCACAGCTAGTATTTAATAATTTAGCAAAACATTTAGGATAGGTGGTAGAGCCACTCTGAAGCTATTACTGGTTTCAGCATGAATGGGTCGGCTCGACCGGGGTAGTATCACCCCTCTCACAGAAAACCGACGTGAAATAACAGTGCTTGTATTGTTGTGTTTCGTTCGGTCAGTGAGAGCGCCGGAGGCCCACTTTCCTTCCTGTTTCCTTCTTTCCCTTTCCTTCCCCTCCCCCTCTCCCATATACAGGCTGGCAACGCACTTGCGACTTTCCTGATGTCGCTAGTGTCTATGGACGGTGGTGATCACTTAACATCACGTGACCCACCAGTTCGTTTGCCTCCTTTGATATAAAAAAAAAACAAGTACGGGAATACATTTTTCTCAAAACCTATTCTTAATATATCTTACCCATCGTGTTTCCTCTTGGATTCGTAAATGTTTACACTAAAATTTCCTGATGATCATTTGAGTAGGTCCTTAAAGCAATAAAGCGTAACAAACAATTTTTTTTTCCCGAACTGTCTACTTTTTTTTCTCGAATTGTCTACGCTAATGATCTAGCAAGGTCTTAACAGCTTCACCGGATTACCGCAAACAAGCAAAAACGCTCTAGTATGGATAATAAACTTCAATAATATCCAATTGCAGGCGTTAGAAGGCGTGAAAGCATATCCAAACACTACAAAGACAGCCCGAGAGCTAACCATTGAAGTAATTGATGAGGCACTGCTTGAACCGTTTAAAAGGACGATGGGAACAGAGAAGAAGAGGATATTCTTTGACAATCTGAACAAAGCCTTGCTGACACATTTGCCATTTCGTAGGCATGGATATTCAAAACGGAATACATCAATTTCTAAAATCACTAAGAGAGGTTTGGAAATTATCTTTAATATATGACTTGCTTCTGACCGCGACTTCGTTCGCGTGGAATCGATATTAACACGCAGCGGAAACTCTCAAGAGGAAAAACCGTTTTTTAAAATTTCTTCATTAGTGCTCCGCTCCTATTGGTCTTAGCGTTATGATATATAGCCTATAACCATTCTCGATAAGTGAGCTGTATAACACTGAAAGAATTTTTCAAATCGGACAAGTAGTTCCTGAAATTACCCCCTACCACGTCACAACGTCACAAACTCAAAAACTTTACCTCTTCATAATATTAGTAACGATAGATTAGGAGATCCCTACCCACTTCGTTGGGCGGTAAACACTTTTATTTGTTACTAGTGTTTGGTTAGTACTGATTGCTTTAATTTATTTCCTGACAGTCAAAAAGTTAATTAATAGCTTCTGCTCGAGTTCGTACGCTTGGATTAGTTACTTTGGGCTAGGACGCAGCGAAAGCTCTCAAAAGGAAAAAAACGATTTTGAAACAATCTTCATTGGTGCTCTGCTCCTATTGGTCTTAGCGTGGTTATATATAGCCTATAACTTTCCTCGATAAATAAGCTCTCTAACGCTGAAAAAATTTTTCGAATCTGACCAGTAGTTTTTGAGATTACCCCCTACAACTTCATTTTTTTTTTCGGAATGTCTGCGCTATTGACCCAGCAAGGTCTTAACAGCTTCATCGGACTACGAGCCCTACAACTTCACAAACTTTACCTCTTTATAATATTAGTATAGACTAGCTGTCGCCTGCGATTTTACCCAAAATAATTTACAATATAAAATTATATAACAAAAAAAACACAGCCTACATGCAAAAACACGTTTGCTAAATTTTATAATGATCAGTTATATATAGATAAGATTTTGGTGTATCTGAACATACTAATATTCATATTTATATATGTTTATATTATTAAAAAAATCAACGTACGTTATGTTAACTATAACTAACTGAAAAATCTATAGGGACTACAATATAGCTGGATAATATTTACCCGATTAGGCCTCCCACGGCAGCGGCTCAAGCCTAGGTTCGATCCCTCGGTAGGGAGCCCTTGAATGCGTTGCTTGCGCGATACGGTGACACACAAATATACATCACCGCTACAACACTACACGATCACCCCCACACACGTGCACGCCTACACGCTTACACATGAAAGTGGAAGGGTTTACTTTTTTTCTCTTATCGAACTGAAAAACTCTCAATTTTCCGATAATAAATATATGGAAGAGTTGTTGAGGCGTGTATGCTTGGTACACATATACGGTTCAACAACTCATACATATATGAATAGTTAGCTAGGCTAGCTAAGATAGGTCGCGATTTTGCATGCAACAGGCAACAGCCAAGCCGAGGTGTGCCGTGCACCCTTGAGCTGGTTGCCATAATAAAATCGGCTGAATGCCTTAAGCGCTCGCCTTAGTAGTCCGGTGAAGCTGTTAAGATCTTGCTGGGACAATAGCGTAGTCATTTCGAAAAAAATAAAAAATAAAAAAAAGCTGGATAATACACTTCGAGAAATGTATATAAGTCTTTATAAACTCTTTCGTTTGAAATTAACAGAATTCACATATCTATTTACTATCTCAGTTGTTGGAGTATTGATTTTATTTTATATATCTAAAAAAGTAGTTTTATTATATTGCAGAAAAATACTACAGCATGACGAAGAATAATAACATGAGGAAACCAGAAATTAGTTCAAATATAAGAAGAAAATACAGAAAACACTATGAAGTACCTAAAAAATATGAACACATCAAAACAAGTTATTCTAAAATATATAATAAATATCCCCAATTTCATAAGATTAAATATAAAAAACCAATTACAAAGAAAAAGAAGACAAAAATATATTTTATAAAAGAAAATAAATATGACAGAAAATATATTAATAATTATAAACATTATCTCAAAGATAATATGCTGAAAAACATTATAGCTTCCAGCAAAAAAATACATATATTTAAATTAAAGGAATTGAAGGAAGAAAGATTTAAAAGAAATAATCACATAACTATACCGAAAATTAATAAGTTTTCTAGAAGATTACACGGCAAAAAATATGTTACGTTTAATCCTGTAACCATCTTTGTAAACGCTTCATATAATGTCAAAACAAAACAATACGAGTACAGCAATCGCATAACACAAACAAACTTGAAGCTATTCCCAAACCATAAATCTACTAAAATAAGTAACTTAAACTATACTAATAGTGCAGTTAGGTATAAAATACCAAAGAGGAATAATATTTTAAACGAAATTATAGAAGAATCAAGTTACAGCGATGAAAGTGAATTGTTAAAGCTTAATTTATATGATGCATTTATACACGGTGGCAGAAAATTCGCTGCAGTAGATAGAACAAGTACCAGTTTGAAGAGATATAACAAAATTGACTATGTATCTAGTTATAGCGATGAAGAAATTATACTAAAAAGTAATATTTATAAAGTGTTAAGCAATATTACGCAACCGCACTAATAATTATATATTTATCTCGCTCAGTTAGAAACAATTATATTACGAACACTTTGATTTTCACAAAAAATAAATAAATAGTTTTTATATCTATATATATATCATTACTATTATATTTCCTGACTTGACTTTTGAACATAAACTTTTTTCTTTATTTTGGCAACCAATTTCCTAGTAAATTATTACTGCCACTTGCGATCATTTCTATGTTCTAACAAGATGGTGGCTCGCGTGTTAGGACTTTCCAGGGAGTTTTGTGGCAAGTTGGAATCCATGCTCCGTGGTATTATTTCTAATTTACTTCACTTGTGTACAATATCCGAACTATATTACGTAAAACACCTCCAATATTACACAATATAGAGTCAAATAATAATAAAATGTGGATAAAATACAAAAGGTACTACATGACATTCCAGGATCCCGCCAAAAACTCCTTTTTAATAGTATGCAAAAGATAAAAATGATTACTTTGACTTATTTATCCTTTATCCTTACGAGATAGACATATGTCATCGTGGAATATTGGTAGGGCAAAAAAGGTACCCAATTCCTTATCACATTATTATGTACCAGCTGTGCCCGCGAGTCTGTCCGCGTGGAACCATCATCATCATTACCCTTATCCCACCTAAGTAGGGTCGGCACAACATGTTTTCTTTTTCCACTCTCTCCTATCAAATGTCATCTCAGTATTCCATTTACACAATCCATCCACACCTTTTTCGGTCTTTCTCTACTCGTATATCCGTCCACCATCATACTCAACACTTTTCTAGTTACATGGTTTTCATATCTCCTCATGACATGCTCATACCATGCCAACCTATTACTCCTCAGCTTCTCTGTCACTGGTGCTATTTTCAAACTTCCTCTGATATACGCATTCTTAATCTTATCCATTCTAGTCACATCACACATCCACCTTAACATTAACATCTCTGCGACATGTAATTTTCTCTCATCCGTTTCTTTCGTAGCCCAGCACTCAGATGCATACAGCATGACCGGTCTTATCACAGTTTTATAAACTTTCCCCTTGAGTTTCAAAGGCATTAAATACGGCTAAAGGGTACGGCATGTTCCTAGAGAACATCCTCTATATATTACTGAGATGTCAATTCTCTAATTTTTCTCCTAATAGTGGCCCCAGCGATGAAGAGATACTCAGTTTTCATTTCGTGTGAAACGCCTCCCCAGAACATACACGAAACACCGCCATATGCCACACGTTCCGTGATACAACAGGGGGAAAATCTCTCTGTAGGCCTTCTGTAGACTCTTCCTCGACCATCTTTGCTACGAACACGCATCCTAGACTCATCTAGGAACAGAACTGCTCTCCATTGGTCTAGTGTCCAGTGCACGCTAGTGTGCTGTGCATGTTCTTGTACAAATCTAAGACGGTACCGACGGTGAGCTGGCGTTAGTTTTGGGCCATTTGCTGGCCTATGCTCAGTCAGGTCTCCTTCAGCAAGTCTTTTTTTAACTGTGCACCGACTGCCGTCCACTTCTCGCACCTCTTGAAGGTGATGTGTCAGTTCAACGACAGTCAGACTACGATTTCGTAATGCCGTAGTTACGAGATATCGGTTGTAGCGATGTGTTGACGCTCTGGATCGACTAGATCCTCATTGATATTCATATCCAACAGTCTCTCGATAGCGCTGGTATACATGACGAACTCAATATCGGTTAATATTCAGCTCTCTAGCTATTGCACTCCGGTTCTGATCCGCTTCAATTAGAGCAACGACTTGAACGGCTTTTTCCGGAGTAGTATCCAATTTTTTTAGGTGAATGCAATCTGTAATCACTAAAGGTGTCTACAGGATGAGCGTTGAAATAAAAATGATGACGTTTTACTCAAAATTTGCTATTTTATACTGTAATTGGTCTCGCAAACTGCAGTGAACTAAGTAATAGCATTTTTTTAGATTTGTTGTTCTTCTTTTCTTTTCGGCAGTAAGGTACACTTGTCACCGCATATATGGTATCAATGAATAGATATTGAGATAACCTTTTACCACATTAAAAAAAACTGTATAATTTTTTAAATAAAAATAATTAGTCAATATTTTTCAAAAGATGTTTACATGTGCGATTTCATTGCACCAGAGTATATATTAAGCTACTACAAGATAATGCTCAGGAACGACCGTGTCACCCGCGGGGGTGGCACGTTAATCTATTTTAGGCGTTCGTTGTTCTGCATGCCGTTAGATCCGCCCGCGCTAACCAATATGGAAGTGTCAGTGTGTAAATTAGGTATGACCGGTCACTCGAATATTATTTTAGTTTCCGCTTATTTGTCACCAAACAAAGAATTGCTAAGATCCGATTTGCAGGCGCTACTTAATTTAGGAGACTCAGTTATTATAGCGGGGGATCTCAATAGCGGGAACGTTATCTGGAATAGTCCGTGTACCTCTCGTAACGGCAGGATACTCGACGAACTAGGTAGGGTTCTCGCGTTTGACGTCATAGCCCCTTCGGAACCCACGCACTATCAAGATCATTGCCGACCCACAGTTTTAGACATAGCTCTCTTAAAAAATATCACGCTGCATGTACGACTCATACAAGTCGTACACGAACTTGATTCAGATCACCGCCCGGTTGTTTTACAGTTAGGTTACAATTCAGACTTCACTCCGCCGCACACTGGGCTGGAAATTGGCTTTCATAGACTTAGAGACTTTTATTTTTAAGTGTTATTTTTTTGTTTGGAATAGCTTCAGTAGACTATTATTATACTCACATATTCACTTGAGTTAATTTGGCTTAAAAACTGGCAAGTTATATTTTATTTATGGAAATTTTGTATGAAGTTGACATGAAAAACCAGGATATCTCTGGAAGCGCAAAGTAAACCATAATATTCTTTCATATGGTCATAGTACTAATTATTTCTGATTTTTTGACATATTTCATATCACGGTCACGACTGCGATTTTTTTTTAAAAAAAGGTCAAATATTTTATATTTATTATTTTTGATTTGGATGATTTTTAATACCATGAGATCTGAATGTTTCATGTCTGGATTATCTAATTCTCAAAAAAAAAGAATTAAAATATTATGATTGCAATAAATATATAAACATATATTATAATGACTTTGGCAAAATGAAGAAGATACAATAATCAAGAAGTATATTAACAAAGTCGAATTAGTGTGTTACAAAATTTGTATATTCTAAATTTATAATACATTAACTCATAACATACATAATACATATAACAACTACCTAGATTAGCTAAGATTAATTACTCACAAAAAATATACACAGAATTGAAAAGTGTGGATTGTTGGCGTGATGCTATAAATTTTTTTATGTATGAAATTCAAGAAAGTGCTTTCTAAAAAGTGAAAATCTACAGTAACAAGTAAATAATGTCTTTAATAACGTACGTAGAATCAATAAGCCTATAAAATATGATAAAAAAGAAAATTAGAAGATAAAAATGTAATAAGATAGTAAAGTGTGTCGCTTTTCTCGAACTTTTATTTTGAATTCGGTTCTATGTTGAACACATCCAAAAAGTCTGCAATCCTAAAGTTTGGGTTATTGTACCTTATAGAAAGACAAACGATTGCCTTTAGCACCTGCTCTAATAGTCCCCTTATCGAACTGAAAAACTCTCAATTTTCCGATAATAAATATATGGAGGAGTTGTTGAGGCGTGTATGCTTGGTACACATATACGTTTCAACAACTCATACACATATGTTAGTTAGCTAGGTTAGCTAAGATAGGTCGCGATTTTGCATGCAACAGGCAACAGACAAACCGAGGTGTGCCGTGCACCCTTGAGCTGGTTGCCAAAATGAAATCGGCTGAGTGCCTTAAGCGCTCGCCTTAGTAGTCCGTTGAAGCTGTTAAGACCTTGCTGGGTCAAAAGCGTAGTCATTTCGAAAAAAAAAACCTGCTCAAATAGCTGTGTTCTGCTTAGAAAATTTTAAGATAAATCCAACACTATCGCTATTTTGAGTGAAAAACTTAGTGAGGGATCTGGTTTCTTGATCTTTTATTTATTTTTACAGCTTTCAACTTACATTTACTTCTAGTCATTTTTTGTAATTGTCTCTAAAAAACTTAGTATAACGCTAATCGCTTTTGGTTTTCTCTAAAGGTCAAGAGAACCTTGGACAAAGTTCCTTTAGTGTAACAGTATCTTCCTCAGAAAGGCTGTCGTCCAATTGAATTCTGAGTCCTCAAACTATGCTTCGTATTTGAATAGGTTATTCTGATTTATAAGCATCACAAAGCCCAAGTAGGTTTATCAACTTTATCATTTATGGCCATAGTCACAGCAGTCATAAAGTTTGTAATAACGTTGAAAATCATTTTCTACCACTCTATACTAAAGTACGATTCAATAAAGATTTCCAAACGAAGATTTTACAAGCCTATGAAGTAAGTGTTTAAACTCATTTACTAATTAATGAGATCTTGTTTGACAATTCCTCCTTATTGATTTTTTCGTTTAAATATATTATTTTTAAGACAATTAATGAATTAATTTCAAGTTTATAACTTATTGAGACCAGCTATACATGTGTTGTATAAATTGTATGTTGAATGCATAATAAAGAGTTATCTTTATCTTTTAATTCAGAAAAAAATGTTAATAAATAGTTTTTTGTTCCAAATATAATGCTAGAGGATATGATAATACAATTTTGTAACATATTAACTCTAATTATTAACACTAAAATTTATTCAAGTCACAAAAGAATGAAATAAAACATTTGACCTTTTTTAAAAAAAAATCGCAGTCGTGAGCATGATATGAAGTATGTTAAAAAATCAGATATAATTAGTACTACAACCATATGAAAGGATATTATGGTTTACTTAGCGCTTCCAGAGATATCCTGGTTTTTCATGTTAACTTCATACAAAATTTCCGTAAATAAAATATAACTTGTCAGTTTTGAAGCCCAATCTACTCAAATCAATATATGAGTATAATAATAGTCTACTGAAGCCATTCCAAGCAAAAAAAATAACACTTAAAAATAAAAGTCCCTAAGTCTATGAAAGCCGATTTTCAGCCCAGTGTGCGCCGTCGGTAAGGCTTGGTACACATATACGGTTCAACAACTCATACATATATGAATAGTTAGTTAGGTTAGCTAAGATAGGTCGCGATTTTGCATGCAACAGGCAACAGCCAAGCCGAGGTGCGCCGTGCACCCTTGAGCTGGTTGACATAATAAAATCGGCTGAGTGCCTTAAGCGCTCGCCTTAGTAGTCCGGTGAAGCTGTTAAGACCTTGATGGGTCAATAGCGTAGTCATTTCGAGAAAAAAAAATACAAGATAATGCCCAAAACCACTGTTTGTCACATCCACAGTATATTCATCTTGTTCTCTTAAAAAATAATTAGAATATTAAGTTTCACTTCTATCGCGTCTTAACTATACTTATACTCGTTTTCTTTTTTTTTTCGAAATGAAAACCCTGTTGACCTGGAATGGTCTTCACAGCTTCACCGAACCATTGAGGCGGGCGCTAAAGACACTCAGCCGATTTGGGTTGTTTGGGCGACTAATTCAAGGGTGCACGGCACATCGAAGTGTGGGCTGTCGCCTGTTTTGTGCAAAAATCGCGACCTATCTGAGATAACCTAAGCTAAGCTATCTAGATATCATATTTCTCTGGGTTATATGTACCCTATACCTCTTCTGTACTCCTGACCACGTGTATGAGACACGCCGTGATGTTCGGTTTAGTGGTTAAGGCGTGAAAATGGAACAAACAGACTCACATCCACATATATACTTAAATAAGGATTTAGAATAATGACTGTTAATGTCTACTTACGTAGTTTCTAAACTAGTACCTCTCAAGTACGATAGATGGCGCGAATAGCCTCAACGATAATTTTTTGTTCTGTACAACAACAAATTACTGTATTACAATATAATTTTTCGACATCTACATGAAGATGGCCGTATCTGTGGATTTTTCCAATATTCAGTCATGTATATAAATATTTTAGGAATATAAAAAACGTTTTACGAAGTATCTCGCTTAAGCTACAAGTTATAGATGTTTCGAGTCTTCAGCGGTCACTTACATAAATCTCAGTTCTTTAAATGACCTCAGTTCTCGACATTATATTTTGTCTAAGAGAATATCATTTCGTCTTTGTTGTTCAGTTTGAAAAAGAAAAAATATAAGGTAAAAGGAGATACATAGTTGGCAAAATGCCTAGAAGTAAATACATTTAACAATATAGCCTGGGAATGGCAAACTCAGGATATTTGCCAGGAACAAATGTCCAACGCGTAAATTCCTTGTAACTCTAGAATTATTTACCATTACTTGTGCAAATACAGAGCTTCCATTCTCGGAGGGTTCGCTATTTTGAAAACGTAAACTCTTTGTAACCAATTAACAACGGAGGTTAGTACAAATACATAAAGCGAGGCCTGTATAACACTGTCACTTCTTCACAAGTATTTTTTTAAATAAACTACATTAAATATATTTGTATCGTACTATTCTATTTCAATATTTAGATTCGTTAATTATAATTATTCTTACAAAAATATGGAATAACAACAAGAAAATATAATTTATTTCCAAATAGTATAAACTGTGCAATGCGCCATCTATTGAGTTACAGCTGAACTATTTTCTATAAAAAATATTATCCATATACTAATATTACAAAAAGGTAAAGTTTGTATGTTGTAGGGGGTAATCTCAGGAACTACTGGACTGATTTGAAAAATTGTTTCAATATTATATAGCTCATTTATCGAGGATGGTTATAGGCTATATATCATCACGCTACGACCAATAGGAGCGGAGCACCAATGAAAAATGTTTTAAAAACCTTTTTTTTCTCTTGAGAGCTTCCGCTGCGTGTTAGTATCTATTCCACGAAAGAAGTCGCGGGCAGAGGCTAGTTAAGTATAAAACACGATCATCTCTCCTACATGTATTAATATCATTATAAGCTTATGAGAGACCAACTGCAGGACCTCGGGCCTCTTCATCTTCACCTTCAGGTAATCACTACACCAGCCACCGACATATTGGCGATTTCATACTCTGAGAAATCCACAGTTCTATATTGTCTACCCACATATTACACGTATTATACAAGATCATTACTCAGGTTAGGTTTCCTCGCGAGGATTTTCTTTATCGTCAGCCGATACTGTTACCAATTTGAATTGCTAAAATGTACGCGAATTTCGAAAAAATCGTTTGTACATATTGGGATTCGAACCTGCTGATATCGAAGTAATATTTCACCGTTCAAACCTGGTGACGACTTTATACGGGTATTTATATTGTCATTATTCCTAAAATCATACAGTTATAATTGTTCTTACAAGCCTACATTATAATTATTATTTTAGAGGTGTTACTACTTTGTTTCTCCTGCAAGAGGTGACTTTAAGCAATATATAATTAATAGTAAATTTGGGTTATATTATACGATTTTTATTATACAATGTTTTCGCAGATCCTCACAAAGCAATGTTTTTAACTAGTATTCAAATAAGCCAGCATCACAAACGTTTTGCTGCCCTTTCCGATATATAATAACTATACTATAGCGCCATCTATAGAGTGCAGATTTTCTTATACAGCGCCATCTATCCGATCGTAACACAACTATGAACTAGGAGTTTTTGGTGGGATCTTTGAATGTTATGCATTCGATTTTATATCTTCTTCATTATCTTGTTTGGCTCTATATTTTGTAAAATTGGTGGTGCTATACGTAATATAGTTTGGTTATTGTGCACAAATGAAGTGGATGGGAAATAAAACCACAAAACTCTCTGTCAAGTTCTAACAAGACGGCCACCATCTTGTTAGTTAATTGGAATGATCGCAAGAAACTTGTAATGTCATTTCATATTCGACAATGACAGTAATAATCTACTAAGAGATCAGTTGCCAAAAATAAAATAAATGAAAAAAAGAACAATGAATTCTCGTCTACACATTGAGAAGTTATAAACGGACCAAAGATTATAGGTATATCTAAATGATATCTAACTGCGAAATAATTTTTCAAGTCGGACTAATAGTTCCTGAGGTTAGTGCGTTAAAACAAACTCTTCAGCTTTATAAATTATAAGTACCTGGATAACAAAGCCTAGCACGGTTCTTTAAAAAATATTTTTAAATTAAAATAAACTGTTAAGTTTGCCTCACAAAATTAGAAGTTTTTTTTTTTTAGCAAAAACAAACTTTTTGCTGTCACTCGGATTCGAACTGTGGAACCAATGACATTATTGGGTTAGACGGATTTTAGAAGTTTTTGTTTTGACAGCGCCGGCGAAATTAACCTTTATATTCTAGCTATATTTGTTCATTGCCTGAAAACTCACATAGAAAATTTTTCTATGAAAGATATCTAGCTAGATCGATTTATCATCCCCGAAATCACCTACATAATAAGTTTCACGGAAATCCCTAACGCCGATTTCGAAATCATGAATATATAACAATGTAAAAATATTCAAGAATTGCTCCTTTAAAGGTAGATAGATAGATAGATATTAAGTGTCGATTAGCTTCTTTAATTAGTGCTGCTTGAAGCCATGGTGGGATGAAGACGTGGACGATGGGTTCTCATACAATACTATTTAGGTAAACCATGTTCAAACCATAGTAGCGTGGTGAAACATTTTTAAGTGTTTACCTAAGTAGTACAAATATATGACATCAAGGACCTCCCAGCGATGTTCTTAAGATTTAACAAATGTTATGTAATTAATATATTTATATTCTGCACTGCATCATTCAATAAAATCAAGTGAAATTGTAAAAGATTCAAACCTATCATACTGTGATTCTTTAAAATATAATATAGAGTTCTATTCTGAGATCCTAGGTCGAACGACACGTCGATCCTTATCATGACCTTAATATTTTCCTAGAAACTGTTTAAAACTCATGTTCATTAAAAATTATGGCAATATAGCATAACATGTAACCTTTACTGAAGTCTAGATAATAAGCCTTACCAACAACGCACAAACTATTGACAATTCATTGCTTCAATCCCCCGCCTTTGAACTTCCAAACTCGGATTAACATAAATTATAATAAAACACAATAGTGAAGTCTTTTATGTCGAATTCAGAAAAGAGATTATTAGTGTTACGGTTGCAACCTTTATACAGAAGACAAAAAAATCTACAAAGCACAAACTTAGACAAAAATGTGGGAACAAATCATCTTGGTATGTACTGAGCTTTCTTCATTTATTTTTATGTTCTGATATCCGCCGTTGCTGCAAGTTATCTACAAACCGGTTATTATTCTCTTACCTGGAGGTCGCGATCGTATTTTTTTTATTTAAACCTTATTAAATTAACATTGTAAGAAAAGCTGTACTCTCAAGTACTTTGTGGTCCTGAGAACACATATGTGCTTCACGAATTCGTATGTGTGTGATTAACTTTGTTAGTTTTGCTTAGTACAATTTACGTTGTTGTATCCAAAGCAACAGTAAGGTCCGGAGACTTCGACTTACCAAACAAGAGAGCGCCATAAGAGCTTGCCAATTAGTCTGGTGAAGCTGTGACGGCCCATCAAGCCAATACCGCATCAATACTCAACTTTTTCTCTTGTATTTCAGTGAAGTTATTAAGGCCTTGCCTAGGCCCATAGCGTAGTGAACTCGAGAAAGAAATTACTTTTTTCTTAAGGTACCACAAACACGTTTCACACATGGTGTCTCAGGCCGTGAACTAAAAGTATTTAAGTTTTCAATTAAACAAATAAAAAATTTCAAATTAACCACGTATTAATGTAATGAAAGATGAATATTGATATATGAATCTATATTAAAATATTGTAAAGAGGTAAAGTTTGAGATATTGTAGTGGGTAATCTCAGGAACTACTGAACCGAGAAAACGTTTCATACGAACGCTACCTTAACGATGAGAAACATATAATTGAGTTCCAGAGAAAAGTTGTAGCCTACCAAAAATGACAGCATATGTCTAACTTTTATGTTTAAGTCACAAAAAGTAGTTTTTATAAATGTTTACCGTCCAAAGAGCCAAGCGCGGGTCAGCTAGTGTTGAAAATCGTAAATCGTAATCGTAAAATCGAGTGGGCCAACTACAAACACCCAGAGGACTGCAGGTCGAGTAAGGCTGCAATAGCTTTTTTTTCGAACTGACTACGCTTTTGACCTAGCAAGGTCTTAACAGCTTCACCGAACTGAGCTGCAATAGCTTATAGTCAGTTCAAAACAATAATAGTAGGACTATAACCGAAACAATTTCAAATTAAGACAGACAATCACATAAATACTATATAAGAAGATTTCTTATCTATTATACTTTACAATATTTTCCTTTACCTAACACTCATATTTATAATTATATTAACTCGTAATGCGATATGCGAGAGACCTACAAGTGAATCACACAGCAAAAAAAAATTAAAGTAGGTAATATAATGCCATACTCGGAACACATTCCCAAGTAAACTAATTATTTCAGTAATTCATAATATGGCCTAAACCAAATTTCTAGAAACCGTCATTTTAAATACTGTCCTGCAACGTTTAATAATAAAAGATATTTAAATGACTGTAAACTGCATCCCGAATGCGACATAATATCGAACGTGACCGAAATAAGTCCATTACTTATAACACCATAGCAACAACCTTGTGGACAAGATGGCGGTTCCGGCGCCTTTCCCGCCAAAATCAGCTGTTTGGTGGCATAAAAAAACGATTGTTAACGAAACCAAACGCTGTAAACAGGTTTTAATAATACATTGTCTTGTATATTGTAAAGGATTCTTGTTAAAGGACAGTAATAGGATATTGTGTTGTGATTTCGGCAGGAATCAGCTGACTGCTAAACTCACTTTAGGGGCGCCTTGAAAAAAAAAAAAAAATCAACAATCGACTTGTTCTTGGCAAACAATTTCAGCGTGTCTACATTTTTAATTGCGCTGCGAGTCCTTTTGTTATACAAATGTAACAAGATACTTTTTCTTGTATATATTTTACTTTTCGGCGTGTTACTGTAGTACGGTGAAACTGTTATCACCCTACCAGGTCAATAGCGTAGACAGTTCGAAAAAACAAAGTCGTGTTTTATAATTAATGATTGCTGAACTAGCTAACATATTAGCAATGTAAAATTAATAGAAAAATCTTTACCAAATATTATTGTACGCCGCTGGAAGTCATAATTATTGTAGTAAAGATATACAATAAAGGTTTTATATTTTAAGAAATTACGTAGGTACCTATTAATTCAAACATTTATCTACAAAACCTTTTTTAGCAAGGCCTTAACGGCTTCACCGGACTACTAAGGCGGCCGCTTAAGGCACTTAGTCGATTTTATTCGACAACTAACTAGAGGGTGCACGGCACACCTCGGCTTGGGCTGCATGATACATGCAATTTGCGACCTATCTGAGCTAACCTAAGCTAACTATTCATACATATATGCGTTGTTGAAACATATATGTGTACCAAGCATACATACCTCAACAACTCTTATATATATTTCATATCTATATATACAAAACCTTTCCGAGTCAATACCTTTTATATGTCGAAATTTTTAGAGATTCGATTTACCGAAGTTCTTCTATATATGTTTGCGTATACTAATGTATGTGTTTATGTGTATATATATATATAAGTATGTAAAAATGTTTATACCACGGAACTTCATATAAGTACAATGTGCTAAATAGACTGCAATGTATATACCGGTTCGTGGCAAAATGGGGCAAGCGGTGTTATTTTTATGGTTTCTCCTATTCTATACATATGATAAGTATGTAAATCTAATGTATTTTTTAAATTTTTGTGACAAAAATGGTTGTCTCAGGTGTCTTGTAATCTATACTAATATTATAAAGAGGTAAGGTTTGTGAGTTTACTACGTTGTAGGGGGTAATTTGAGGAACCCCTCGTCCAATTTGAAAAATTCTTTCCGTGTTATATAGATCATATATCGAGAAAGGTTATAGGTTATATCATCACGCTAAGACCAATAGGAGCTGAGCACCAATGAAAAATGTTTCAAAAACGTTTTTTTTTTCTTGAGAGTTTTCGGTGTGTATTAGCGTTAGCCCAAAGTAACTATTCCACGCAAACGAAGTCGCGAGCAGAGGCTAGTAAGTAATAAAATACAATACAATAATTTTTAGAAATGTTTGTTTGTATGAACACGCATCACTGCTAAAGTATTATGTTCACTATAAAACCTCGCATAGATAATTATAAAGCATATCTTCAAGTAAAATTTAGTCTTAGTTTCATTAAAATCGGTTCACTCTATCAAAAGTTATTGTTATTTTAATATCGACGCGATTTAAGTACGAGAGAAAAGTAGATAAGTAAATGAACTTAATATATTCAGATGACTTCATTAGTCACTGTTTATTACATTAGGTTCTACGCGGACGGAGTCGCGAGCACGGCTAGTATAAAATATATTTAATTACTAGTCCTTGCCCGCGACTTCGTCCGCGTAGAATAGTTGATCCTTTGGTTTAACGCTAACACGTAGCGGAAGCTCTTAAGAGGAAAATAAATCCCGATTTTGAAACATTCTTCAGTGGTGCACCGCTCCTATTGGTCTTAGCGTAATGATATATAACCTATAATCTTTCTCGATAAATGTGCTATATAACGCCGAAATAACTTTTCAAATAGGACCAGTAGTATAGTACCTTCTAGAACATCATAAACTCACAAACTTTACCTCTTTATAATATTAGTATAGATCATGTGTTAAGCTATTTTAACAATTCAATGTTTTCAATTCAATTAGGTTTAATCAATTAAATGTACTTGAAGTACGGTGAACTATTCTAACGAAAATATTTGCGTGGTACACGGGCGCCTCAATATGGGCAAATCAGCTGAGAGCCTCGGAGTGTCCTTTTTTTTCGTGCGTTTTTTTTCTCCACATCGGCAAACAGGTTCCCTCGAGCCGGCACGCATTCCGGCTTACACCGCTTTCCAAGAATGCTTGAAACGGTTTTTTTAAAAGTGCAGGTAGAGTTCCGGCCGAATTGTATGTATAATTTTGTTTTTTTTTTTATTAATTCGCCATCAACCGTCGATCTATATGGCTTCGGTGTGTCATTATTATCCGGAGGACCGACAGAAGTATTTAGTATTTGAATTTATTGCCCAATATTGCCAATACTTATTAATTTAGTCATCAGGACCTGTCTTCGACAATCTGACTGCCTGAAAATAAGCAACGTTAGACGCAGGAATTAAAATCCAGCCACTATGACTAGTTTAGCATCGGTGTAATCTATTTGGAGTCCTGGAGGTCGATTTCGAAATATTATATATCGTCGGGCACTCATCGTTAAGGCGGCGTTCGTGAGAAACGTTTTCGTTCGACAGTTTTTGCTCCGACTTACTTTGCAAATCCGACTACCACAAAAAAGTCATCTCATTTTTCGGGTCAGTCTATGGCCTATGACACTCACAAATAACGTGGCTTTCTATTGGTGAAATAATTTTCAAAATCGGATAGATCACTATGAAATTGAAATGAAATATATTTGAAGTCAATTTATTCGTCAATATTGTTGCTCAAATAAACTCTAAGTATGAATTTTTTTTTTACGAACTGACTAATTGGCCTGATCGGCCTTCACAGCTTCACCGGACTAAATGAAAATAGTATATGTAATTGTATACAGGCTGAATGCTTAGACAGTAGCAATATTTATGGCAGATGCTTTGTACTCGATTCTCGTTTTAAATTGATTGAAACAGTAGATGCTTAATATATGACCTAATTATCTAGAAAAATACAAGAATTATACACAATCCTCTACGCATCTATGTTAATGCACAATGTCAGTGGCCGTCAGATGATTTCAATTTCAATTGAAAAGGGACAAAACAAATGGGTTTACAAATGGGTATTAGCTTTCGACACCGGTCATTGCACCTAGATTGTGTTTATACTTTTGAAAGGCTTAGAACAAACTTTAACTTAGGTTTTCTTGGTTGTTTCTTGGTATTTGTTTTGGTATTATTATATTATGTGTTAAATGTGACCATGATGTCTCATATCCTAGAATACTGCAAGTGTTTAAACTTTCACCTGGTACAATACTAAGACGCAAGTTTAACTCTAGTCGTGGTAAATACGAAATATTAACTTAAATGCTGAAAAAAAAAGAAATCGGGCGAAATTTTTTTGTCGAATATATTTCAAATCGAAGATATTTTTTTATCACGATGAAAAATATAAAAATATTGCCAGTGACAGGAATTAACCTAAAAGTATGAAAAAGATTTGCACTAAAATATTTATTGTAATAGTTCCATATTATTTACTCGCATTTTTTTTAAGAATGATGTACTTTCTCAGGCCCTTAATAAATAAAGGTAATTCTAAATATAGTTTACACATATACATACTTTTTTTTTCTCGAACTGACTTCGCTATTGGCCTCACTAGGCCTTCACAGCTTCACCGGACTACTAAGGCGAGCGCTTAAGGCACTCAGCCGATTTTGTTTAAGGAACATGCTCAAGGGTGCACGGCACACCTCGGCTTGGGCTGTTACCGGAAATAACCCGATCTGACCTAGCTAAACTATGATAAGCTATACATTTATTCATTTTTAAATCATACAATTAAAATTGCATGATTCAAAAACACAACATGTAAATCGGAAAGAAAAAAAGTAAACCCTTCCACCAGTTTGTGTAAAGGTGCATGTCTGAATATCTGTGTGTGTATAATCAGTGTGGTGTGTATTGTATCGCGATAGCAACATCATTGTGATCACCCGGGTAATCTCGAGCAAAGATTCTGCCGAGATGACGCGACGTATGTGCGGGAGTAAAACGTGAGGGCCCTGCCTCGTGACGAACGAGGGAGGGTTCCGCGACGTGGCCGGCCACGTGAATTGAAAAGATCGAATTTAACACATATACATACAACCTCATAGTTGATACACAGCACTGTATAACTGTATATGAGTGCACAGCTGACTTTATCCGGCACTGCGATCGCTATTGGTCATCGCACTCAGACGATTTTATTTGATAACTGGCTCTACGGTGCACGGCTTGGATTGTTGTCTGATACATGCAATTCGCGACCTATATCCAAAAAATATACAACGACCGAGATGAAAGACATTTTTTTTTTCGAAATGACTACGCTATTGATCCAGAAAGGTCTTAACAGCTTCACCGGACTACGGTAATATTGGTGGTGTTTTACGTAATATAGTATCGTTATTCTGGACAAGTGAAATGGATAGGAAATAATACTACGGAGATTTAATTCTGAGATGACACAAAAACTCCCTGAAAAGTTCTAAGAAGTAGGCCTCCATTATGTTATAACATTGGAGTTATTAGAAGAAACTTGCAATATTATTAACTTACTATGGTACTAATAATGCAGACGATTGAGTGACCAAACCAAAAGTTGAGTTTTTGGCGGGATTTCAGTCTGTCATGTAGTGGATTTTATATTTTATTCATAATCTTGTGTTATTTGACTATATATTGTGTAAATTTGGTGGTGTTTTACGTAATATAGTTAATTTATTATGCATAAGTGAAGTGAATGGAAAATGATAACACGGAGCATGAAATTCTGAGATGCCACAAAAACTCCCTGGAAGGTTCTAGCAAGGGATCCACCATCTTGTTAGAATATGGTTTCACACGATGCTTAATATTGGAATGATTTGTGATATTATTGACTACGTGAGAATGGCAGTAATAATCGGAAAGATTGATTGCCAAAAATAAAGTTAAAAAAAAAAGCAAAAGTAAAGAAAAAATAAGAAAGTAATCTCTAACATTTGGTTATAAAAAATTACGTTATAGGCCGCATGCTCTGTGTAATAAATTTTGGCACAGTTCATTATCAAGTGTAACTCTGTGATTGCGTCATTGACCTCTTTAATATTAAACAGAGTAAATTGTACTTAAAATGTATTAGAAATAAAGTTTAATTTCACTTTATCTGTATATATATAATTCCCGCGCTTTTTAAGAGGTCACTATCGGTCAAAGAAACGAGAATTTATTAAACTACTTTACCGATCTTCATTCTTATTTTACTATTAATAAATTCGATTTTGCAATGTCGTACTTATTTCCCACGATCCAAGAAATAACGATTTGAAAATAGACGTGCATACAAAATTAGTATTTAAAGTAAAACTATTAGAGTCGATTTTTATATGACATCGGCCTAATGACATTGGCGCGCTTTCGACTATGAAGGTTGCATGTGCTTTATGACGATGATACCTGTTTTGTCGAAACGTTTTTTGTTTTCGTCACACGACGTTTGTTACGTCACGAGTGTGAACGAGACGGCAATGATTGACGGACGTACTCTATTTATGCTTCGAATGTTTATTGTTTGAAGTTTATTGAATTATGAAATGGGGATGTAATTAGAATTTTATTTTAGACAAATGCTCATAATCAATTGCTGTTTTACTTTTATTGTGATAAAAAAGTGCACCAATTATTAAATTAACGTTCAGTTTATTTATAACGTGCCGTTCTTACTAATGGTCGTTAAAATATGTCGATAACCTGATAATAGACAGGTTTGTGGACGAGTTGTTTGAAGATCAGGGAATCAATAACTCGGAAACCACGTGTACGATAGGTTTTTGTTCCATCGAACAGCGTGGGCCGGCGCGGTGGACTGAAAGCATTTTTTCTTATATCTATCTATACTAATATATAAAGCTGAATAGTTTGTTTGTGTGGTTGATTGCGCTAATCTCAAGAACTACCGGTCCGATTTGAATTTTTTTTCGTGTTAGATAGCTCATTTATCGAGGATGGCTATAGGCTACATATCATCACGTTAAAACCAATAGGAGCGGAGCGCTAATGAAGAATGTCTCAAAATCGGGCTGTTTCGGGAGCTTCCGCTGCGTGTTACCGTCAGTATTATTTACGTTGCCATGGTAACATGATAACATTCTCTCGCAAATATTTTTAGAATGTACTTTGTGTACCTATTCAAAAAGTTTATTCTACGTTAGTTTTGTTTCCAATTTTTGATCATACGTGGTATGTTTATATCGCAAACATTTCCAAAGTTCATTTTGTGTTGTTATTCAAAAAGTTTAGTAGTAATAATATTCATCCAATAAGACAGGCTAAGGAATTAATTCATACTGACAATTCTGAAGTTGTCAATATAGGTAGTTATTATGAGTTCTTTAGCCAGTTTTTTTGATGTCCAAGTTAATGAAAAGTTATAAGCGCCAAATCCTCTATATAATATTTCGCACATTTTTATCTTCTTAATTTTTAAGACCACAGAATTCTTGCTCCGTGGTATTATTTTTCATTCATTTCACTAATACACAATAAACGAACCATATTACATAAAACGCCACAAATTTAACACAATATAGAGTCAAGTAACACAAGATTATGAATAAAATACAAAATCCACTGCATGTCAGACTGAAATCCCGGCAAAAACTCCTCAAAAAGTTTATCGTACGTAAGTTTTGTTCTCAATTTGTGATTTGTGATATATTACGTATTATATTTTTTTTTTGTAACTGACTACGCTATTAACCCAGCAAGGTCTTAACAGTTTCACCGGACTACCAAGGCGAGTGCTTGCAGCACTCAGCCGATTCTATTTGGGCAACTAGCTCAAGGGTGCACGGCACACCTCGACTTAGGCTGTTGCATGATACGTGCAAACCGCGATCTATCTGAGCTAAGCTAACATGTACATTGTACATATATGAGTTGTTGAAACATATATGTGTACCAAGCATATATACCTCAATAACTCTTATATATATTTCGTATCGGATAATTTTCTAAATTCTTTCAGTTTGATAAGGAAAAAGAAATAAAACTCTTCCACTATCATGTGTGTGGAGGTGATATGTGTAATGCTGTTGCAGTGATATAAAATTTTATGTCACTGTATCGCGCGAGCAACGTACTCAACGGCTCCACGCCGAGGGATCGGACCTACTTATTTTGAAATTTAACGACACAAATATATGAAGTACTAGCTTCCGCTCGCGACTTCGTCCGCGTGGAACAGTTACTTTGGGCTAAAGCTAACTTTAACTCTCGACTTCGTTTACGTAGAAGATGACAATATGTTTAAATAATACGTAAGTTAACCCCGATTTTGAAACATTTTCATTAGTGCTCCGCTCCTATTGGTCTTAGTGTGATGATATACAGCCTACAGTATATCGATAAATAGCTATCTAACACTAAACGATTTTTTCAAATCAAAGCATTAGTTCCTGAGATTTGCACTTTTTTTCTCGAACTGACTACGCTATTGACCTAGCAAGGTCTTAACAGCGTCACCGGACTACCTGAGATTTGCGCATTCAAGCAATCTCTTCAGCTTTATAATATTAGTATAGATTAAATTACTAAATAAGGTTAAAGGAAATGTTTTGGTTAAAATATATGCTGCATTAAATCACCTAATTATAATTTTCATAATCATTCCAATAACAAATTAGTTGTGATAAAAAAATGCATATTATAATTTTTTGCTGCGAATTCGGGAATCTAGATAATACCTAGTATCAAAATAATAATACCTATTTACTATAATTTACTGCAGCTGTACTTTGTGCTTAAATTATTCTGAGTTGACAATAAAATATATTATTAGTTACTCACTCAAACGCTAATACATGAAAAAATAAACAAAATTAGGACGCCATTTAGTAAATTGCCGCCTAAAATCTCCGCGTGGTTGTCCAGTTGTTCATTACAGTTTCAATATTGAAATGTTAACAAACATTATTCTGTGAATTAAATGTAATATAAATATTATTTGAATAAAAACATTTATTTAAACAGATTATTTAATACAAATAAATTGGTAAACCATATATTTATATACCTCAACAGTTTTCTACTGACACTATACCACAATCAATAAGAGGAAAATAGGTAACATTATATTAAAAACCTAAAAAACGACTAAGACTAAGATATAAATATATGATCATTATAATGTAAAAATGTTATGGCTGTATCAATTAATTACCTTTGCATAATGACCGGATGTCAAAAAAATATTGCAATTTGTACCTAATGCAACGTCATTGGTCCTACAATGATAACTGAAGAATTCGTAAATTTATCTATTACCACATACGATGTACATATCTACAAAGCCATAATTTATTATTGTTAAATATACTCGACCAACGCACGGCGACAAGTGCATAAAACAAATCTAATAATACTGTTCAGTTACGTTCAGAATTTACCTGGAAAACTGTTTCTGAACCGCATTACAAAGTTGGTCGTTGTGTCATAACAACCGAAATAGGTTTATATTTCAACAAATTTAATGTATAGGAAATTTAACCTTACCTCATATTAATAAGGTATATGAGACCTTTTTTGTAGGAAAAAATAACGTGGTCGAGCGGAGCGGGAGAGTCGTCTGGAAGTACCAAACATTCCAGATTTGAAAAGTTAACGCCCGCGCACAACGGTACCGTAACCGACACGTTGGTTTCGCGCGCTTTTGCATCCCGCAAACATCTATTTACCGTTGAACAACTACGCGAATGTATCACTGAAGCTTGAGATTTCTTTCGAACCGATAGCAAAGTTATGTTTGTCAACGATTTACACTTGACAGATAAAGTTTTTTTTTCAATGGGCCGACTCGCGTCTCGTAGATTATGGCTGTTTCGTGTTTCTTGGAATTTTATTGAATTATAAATTCTTCATTCAGTAAATGCACATTTAAATGATAAACTCTTATCGGTGGAATTAACAGTAAACTTGTTCGTATTTAACATTGCAAAAAAATCACATCGACTCAAATAAAATATTTTTATAATATATAGATAAAATTAAATTTTTTCCAGTAATAGATTAAAATACTGTATGTATTTACTAATGTTTCATTGCTTAAGTTAAAACAACAAAAGATAACAGCTGTTGTTTATATTTTTTTAACAATCTAACAGAATAATACAATAGCTAACAAGTAACAAAGTCTACAACGGCTTCAGTAAGCAAGGAAAGTGTATTATGTTGTTTAAAGGAACTTATTATGTCTTAAATTTTTGGTCTAGGCCTAAAAAAGCCGCTGTTTAAATTATATACAATTTTAACCTTCTGTACAAAACATGTGACTTCATTCTTATATTAGGTACCGCTTTATAACACGTAACTTAAACAATTAATAAATGTATTTTTTTCTAATCTACGTTACTACCAAATACAGTTTTAAAATCAGTCGCATGCACTTGTGTTGCCATTTTAGAATACATCGCCACTTCTAAAATAACAATTGATCCTCACTTGAACATCAGCTGATAAGGTCAAGGCAAATGTACTGAGTTAAAGAAAAATACATAGAATATTGTTCTTTTTCTTTTATTTTAGTAGACTTCTTCTTCTTCTAGTAGACTATCACTACCATTGTCAAATTACAAATTTCTTTATATAATTTCAATGAACTAACAAGATGGTGGCCGTTTTGTTAGAACTTTCCAGGGAGTTTTTGTGGCAAGTCAGAATCCATACTCCGTGGTTTTTTTTTTCGATATGACTACCCTATTGACCCAGCAAGGTCTTAACAGCTTCACCGGACCACATCCGTGGTATTCTTTTCGATCCACTACACTTGTGTACAATAACCACACTATATTATGTAAAGCACCACCAACATTACACAATATAGAGCCAAATAATATAAGATTATGGATAAAAGGTAAAGACAACTACATGGCATTCCAAGATCCCGCCCAAAAACTCTCAAATAGAATATTTTTGAAGCACAGGATGCTAACAGTTTACGCGAAACTAATAAAAAATTAACACATGGACACTGGCAAATTATTCAGCGACGTTAATTATGTTGTATTTTAGTTATAAAAATCACCTTTGGGAGTTTTAGACGGTATCTTAGTTTGTCATGTAGTGGATTTTATATTTTATTCATAATCTTGTGTTATTTGACTCTATATTTTGAAAATTTGGTGGCGTTTTACGTAATATAGTTAGTTTATTGTGTGTAAGTGAAGTGAATGGCAAACAATACCACGGAGCATGAAATTCTGAGATGCCACAAAAACTCCCTGGAAGGTTCTAACAAGGGATCCACCATCTTGTCAGTCCGGTGAAGCTGTTAAGACCTTGCTGGGTCAATAGCGTAGTCATTTCGAAAAAAAAAAACATCAAAGTAAACATGTTTAGCGTCCAACGTAGTGGATACGGGCCAGCAAGTAGATTATAACATAGCAGTACTTTTAACGACTTAGGATAAAAATTATTGCGGCCTGAAAGCACTGACATGTAGTTGCTTATTTGCTTGTAGGTAATTAAAGTAATTATGATTAAATTAATATCTGAATTTCTATTTATAGTTCAGAGAACCGTAAACTTGGGCAAGGTTATAAAAATTACAGACTTAATTACTAATTATATTTTCGTCGTACGAAAAAAAACAAAAGTAACTCATTTGAATTCAATTGAGTCGTTGGTGGATTGGCAATAAAATATACCGTTACGAGGCAATAATAGTCAAATTTATTTATTTATATAATATTTTTACAATTAAAAAAGTGATCCTGCACTAGGGTTATCAACCGTACTAAAATATATAGTATTGTACTATATTTCGGGTCGGCGTACTATATACTGTTGATGAAATATATAGTACGCAAAAATACTACATTTTCAACACCGAACGAAATCTAATAAACAAATATTTATTTTTAAAAATTATTAACGCGATTTTTCATTAAATTTTAAATGGGGCGAATTCGTGTAACCGAATTCCGGACTTCGAACGCATCTACAATCTTTTGTTTTTGACTTCCACTGATCTCTGATCTCTATACTAACTGGAGGGCTGGCAGTACGTCATATTTGTCAATATCAATCCAAAATTCAATGCAATAAAACATGACACTTTTATTTCAGGCAGTGGAAAAAGTGCAAAGAAAGTAGTTAATAATAAGTAACAAATATATCTATTTTTATTTTTTTTTTCCATAAAATACTATATTTTTTAAAAGTGTACTAAATTTTTTATAAATTATTTTGAAAAATACTGTATTTCGCTGAAAAAATGTTGGCAACCCTATCCTGCAACTTCATCTATTATGTGCCTATTCTTAGCTTGCCTGAACAATTTCAGTTGGACAGAAGGGTAACAGAGTGGGTGCCACTAGGTTATAAAAGAAAACCAGGAATGCCAAAAAAAAGATTGTGAGATATTTTCCATCAAAGATGTGGAGCAGATTGGATGAGAAAGGCAAGAGAAAGGGACCTGTAGAAAAAACTAGCGGAGGCCTACGCCGAAGAGGCCACTACAATTTAAATAAGGAAGTGCTAAGAAATTTGTATAAAAAAAACATGTAGAATAAAAGCTTTTTTATTTATTTTTATTATTCTTAGCTTAGTAAGACCAAGCTGACCTGCTTGAAGGCAGTTCGCTCTAGTTTTTTTTTAACTCTCTGTGGGCTATTGGTGTACCAGGCCTACACAGATTCATCGAATTTCTTTGGGCCGGTAAGCCGCTTGGCAACAAGGTCAAGGTTGCCAAGGTGGGTAAACCTTGGGCTTTGGAAGCAATAGTCTATAAATGATAAATAAGCTTCCTTCCTCGATAAATGAGCTATCTAACTCTGAAAGAAATTTTCAAATCGGACCATTAGTTCCTAAGATTAGCGCGGTTCAACCAAACAAACAAACCCTCCAGATTTATATTATTAGTATATACTAGCTGTGCCCGTGACTCCGTCCGTGTAGAACCTGATTTACATAACAGTGGTTATAGATGTATTAAGTCCATATACTTATGTACCTTTCTCTCATACTTAAGTCGCGTCGTCATTAATCTATACTAATATATAAAGCTGAAGAGTTTGTTTGTTTGTTTGTTTGTTTGTTTGTTTGGTTGAACGCTATGATCTCAAGAACTACAGATCCGATTTAAAAGTTTCTTTTAGTGTTAGATAGCTCATTTATCGAGGATGGCTATAGGCTACATATCATCACGTTAAAACCAACAGGAGTTGAACACTAATTAAGAATGTCAAAAAAACGGGCTATTTTTTAAGCTTCCGCTACGTGTTAATGTCAGTATTATATGCGTTGCCATGGTAACGCGATAACATTCTATCGGAAATATTTTCATGGTTTATTTTGTGTTCCTACTCAAAAAGTTTGTTCTACGTTAGTTTTGTTTTCAATTTTATAATTATACGTGGTACGTTTGTGTCGGAAACATTTGTAAATTTTATTTTGTGCTGATATTCTAAAAGGTTAGTAGTAATAATATTCGTCCATCACAATACAGGCGAAGGAATTAATCCATACTGCCAATTCTGAAATTGTCAGTATAGGTAGTTCTTATGTATTCTCTATACATAAGCGCCAAATCTTCTATATAATATTTGGTAAATTTTTATCTTCTTAATTTCAAGCTTACAGAATACATGCTCCATGGCATTATTTTTCATTTATTTCACTCATGCATAATAAACAAACCATATTACATAAAACGCCGCCAATTTAACACAATATAGAGTAAAATAATACAAAATTATGAATAAAATATAAAATCCCTACATAACACTGACTGAAATCCCGTCAAAAACTCCTCAAAAAGTTTATTCTACGTTAGTTTTGTTTCCAATTTTTGGTTTGTGATATATTGCGTATTACGTATTATAAGAGTAAAGCGTGTGTATATAATATTCAAATAAATACTTTTTGATGACATATATCTGCGGTGCTACAAATATCAACATTTTTTTTTATTCTGTCGATATATCTGTTTGTTTATTTGTTCCGGGTAATCTCCGAAACAGCTGGACCTATATGAACGGTTTTGTTTTCTTAGAAATGATTGCGCTATTAACCTAGCAAGGTCTTAACAGCTTCAACGGACTACAAGTAATATTTGAACGGAAATTTTACGGGCAAATAACCAACTAATTAGCTGTTTTAGCGAGCGAAGCTAGCGAGTTCAGCAGACGATACCTGATATTATATCTATACAATAAAAGATTGAACACATATTGTTCGATAATGTATAGCTTAATATTTTCATTACTTTCTTATATAGTGTAAGTGAGCACTGAGGCTGATACATAGATAGTAGTTTAAAGTTCCAGCTATGTATGTGGCTTATGATAAATCTTATCCCATTCGATACACTATTAGTATTCACATATATAATGTACATATTACCTGTTACTGTAGATGATGTGCGTGTCATACTTACAAATATTTTTGAAAGAGTATTATTGTTATTTACACATCTAATAACAATTTTACATTTATTTAATACATTCAAAAAACGCGTGCGGAGCCGCGGGTAACAGCTAGTATTACAATAATTTTTGATAGCGTGACAACATTATGTGGATGCCTGAACCTGAGAAATACACTTACAGTACCATGAAGCGTTTGGAGAAAATTCGTAGTCCGGTAAAGCTGTAAAGACCATGTAAGACCAACAGCGTATTCAGTTCGAAAAAAAAACTCCGATAGAACGGACCTAGGTCTTAGCTGCTGCGGTGGGGGGAGGTTCACACATTGATCCACTCTATAATAGCCTTTTGACACCAAATCCCACTTGACATGGCGCATAAACCTACAATCTGAGTCTTACAGTTTCGGACTTAGTTGTGGAACCTAACACAATTACTTAAAAAAGTGTTAATGATCTTATTGAGTCTGAATCATGGGATGACCAGTTTTTGTAGATAAAGGGATCGAAACCGTCGGAAGAAGTAAGTCGTTTGTAAAAATCCGTTACGTTATCTATTACGTCACCATTTATCATTTTTTTATCGGTCGAGACGGCGGCAGCGACCCCGCGCGTTTAATCTTACGAAAGGTTTATCTGAAACTAAACGTCCTTACATGTAAACCATAATATCTTTGTCGTGAAACTGAATTATGAAACTTAAGTATAATTAACCCCTCGGCTGTTTTTTTAATATCAAAACGGCACGCACTTTTAAATACGTAGCCAATTGATTAAAATTATATCTTTACATAATTTATATATCTATCTATGTAATACCTTTAAACGAGCAATTCTTGTATATTTTTATATTTGTATATATTCAGAATCTCGGAAACAGCGCCACCAATTTCCGTGAAACTTAGCATATAAGTAGTTTCGGGGACGATAAATCGATCTAGCTAAATTTTATTCGTAGACAATTTTTTTAAACTGAGTTTTCAGGCAATGAAGAAATATAGCTAGAATATAAAGGTAAATTTCGCCGGCGTTTTCAAAACAAAAATAGCTCAGATGGAAATCGGTTGCTTCGAAAATCCGTGTATCCCCAGTTCGAATCCGAGTGTATATCTTTTATTTGTAAAAAAAAAAAATGATAATTTTCTAAGGCAATTCTATCAATTTATTTTAATGAACTGATTTTTAATATTTGTTATGAGAAAAGCGTTATTTTTGTGTGGCAAACGCCACAGTTTATTTTAATTTAAAAATGTTTTTTAAAGAACCGAGCTAGGCTCGGTCGCCCGGGTACATATTGTTCAAGTTTCGCAAATTTTATTATAAATATGGTGTATTTATAACTTAAGCTGCTAGGAGTCTACTGATCAGTGCTTCATAAGGTACACCTAGAACTTGCATGCTAATATTAACAAGCTGAAGAGTTTGTTTTCTTGAGCTCGCTAATTTCATAATTTTATTCTGCAGATTCTTGGTCCGCACCTTTTTTTTGCTTACATGTAGTATTTTGTATACGTAAAAATCGTATCCGTGAGCGTTTTTTTATATTTTTTATATTATATTAATAGTAATTTATTTAATACTAACTGTTCAATTATTATTAACTATTTTTGGTTAAATGATGTTATTGTTTTGAATAGCTTAGAATAGTTTAGCTAAGTCAGATCGGGTTTTCCTCGGTAACAGCCCAAGCCGAGGTGTGCCGTGCACCCTTGAGCATATTACCTGAATAAAATCGGCTGAGTGTCTTAAGCGCTCGTCTTAGTAGTCCGGTGAAGCTGTAAAGACCTTGCAAGGCCAATAGCGTAATCAGTTCGGAAAAAAAGAGCTCGCTAATCTCAGGAGTTACTGGTCCGATTTTTAAGGGTTAGCTAATTTATCGAGGAACGCTGTGGACTATATATCATTACGCTAAGACCAATACGAACCGAGTACCAATCTATACTAATATTATAAAGAGGTAAAGTTTGTGAGTTTGTGACGTTGTAGGGGGTAATCTCAGGAACTACTGGTCCGATTTGAATAATTCTTTCAATGTTATATAGATCATTCATCGAGAATGGTTATAGGCTATATATCATCACGCTAAAACCAATAGGAGCGGAGCACAGATGAAAAATGTTTCAAAATCGGGATGTCTTTTCCTTTTGAGAACTGCTGCGTGTTAGTGTTAGTGTATCTACACCACGCGAACGAAGTCGCGGGCAGAGGCTAGTAATGTATAAAATGGATTTTTTTCCTTTTAAAAGCTTCCGCTGCGTGTTTTCTTAAGTTCAAAATAATTATTCGACGCGGACGAGGTTGCGGGCAGAAGCTAGTAACTAAATAAATGTTAAACTATCTGAGATTGTGAGTTATGATGAGTGTGGTTGTAAAAGTGAGTGAGGATACTAATGTATTATTTTGAGTAGGTCTTCCGTCTCTTAGTGATGACGGCTTTATTGGTAGCGTTCTTCCAGATCCACAAAACATATAACCTTCCTCGATAAATGAGCTATATAACACTGAAAGAATTTGTCAAATCGGTCCAGTAGTTCCTAAGATTACCCCTCACAACATCTCTCAAACTCACAAACTTTACTTCTATATAAATTTCGCTCCCGCACACCAGATTAGGCCACCCTCGGCAGCGGCTCAAGTCTAGGTCCGTTCCCTCGACGTGGAGCCCTTAAGTACGCTGATCACGCGATACAGTGACACAAAACCTTACATCACTGCAACAACATCACACACATCACCTATACACACGTGCACGCCTACACGCTTACACGCTGTTTTTCTTTTTCAGAGAAATAAACAACAAAGTGTTCTACACTTATTTTTCCCTATCCAATCCTATCCTACATAGTTTAGAGGATTTTTTCCGACACAAAATGCATATAGGAGTTGTTGAGACACGCATGCTTGATACACATGCATGTTTCAATAACTCATATACGTATATCAAAATAACTTCGCTTAGGTTAGTTCAGATAGATCGCGATTTTTGCACAAAACAGGTGACAACCCAAACCGAGGTGTGCGTGCACAAGTAATGCCCAAGCATCACAAATCGGCTGAGTGCCTTCAGCGCTCGCATCAATAGTTTGGTGAAGCTGTAAAGAACTTTCTAGGTCAAAAGCGTTTCCATTTTAAAAAAACCTCTTTATAATATTAATATTAGATTATATGATTTTTGTTTCTTCTTTATCTTAACTTTAAGTCTCCTTAAATGTAATTTCCTCCAAATGTTATCAAGTCAATACGCGCCACCATCAATTTAAGGCAATCTGGGATCAGCCATAAGGCTTTAACGAGACAGGCATTGCCTAGTTTGGTTAGTTCGTTATAGTATGTAAAAAATCTAGAAATACAGATATACTTCAAATAGGTTTTAAGTAAGTGGTAGAGCCACGCTGAAGTTATTAATGGTTTCAGCATGAATGGCTCGGCTCGTCCAAGATACTACCACTCCACCGATAGAAACACCCACGTGAAGAATACATGCATTGTTGAGTTTTGTTCGGTCAGTGAGAGCGCTGGAGGACGTGGCTCTCCTCTCTCTTCCTCCTTTGCCCTTTCTCCCTATCCCCTGCCTCGAAACACAGACTGGCAACGCACTTGCGACTCTCTTGGTGTATCTAGTGTCTATGGACGGTGGTGATCACTTAACATCAAGTGACTCAACTGTTCGTTTGCCTCCAATGATAAAAGAAAGTGTGTGTGTACTTATGTACACGCGGTAGAAGTTATACTTCTTTGGCGTAACGAGCTAAAAATCTTTTTATCTTTTATTTTCCGCCTTATTCTACGTTTGTAGAATAAACGACATTAACAATAGAGAAAAGGTAATTTTAATACATTGAAAGTTTTAGTACAAAGAAACGAAATGTTGACTATAGCTAACTTCAAGGTGTCGGTTTTTCGTGACGGTGTACGCGCATCGTAAAAATTTACTCACATCATTTTTCCCTAACCCGGCAAAGGAATAATTTCAAAAGGTTTATTTTATAGGTTTTACATCTGGACTCAGGATAAATAAAAAGATATGTTACCTGTATTTATCTGTGATCCGACTTGAGTATGTGCATGCTAAGTTTATTAGCATAAATTCTTTTATATAGAAAAGTTAAAATGTTTGATATAGCGACCCTGTAAATATTACATATTTACGCGTCCGCCATTACTGTGCTTCAGGTTTATTAACCGACTGCAATAAGGAGGTATTTCTTTTTTGTACGTTCCTTACCATAAGACCTCATTACCTATTTATAAGGCGGCTTGCACTTTGGAGTGAAACTTCTGGGTATATTATGTAAGAACCTAGGGATAGGTGGGTCGGGGCCCCACCTTCCCATTACACAGGTCCGGCAGACGAGAAGGAGACGGCCTGTGTTACCCGGCTGCCTCCTTACGAGACGAGGCCCATCGCTTTTGCTGCTGGGCCAACCGCTGGGTCAGCACGATGAAGTCTATAGAGATCTCGTGCCGCCCCAACCATAGCGGAAGACGTACACCGTGGGGTTTTAGTCCGTGCGAGTCGGACATAACCCACCCTCGACTCCGAGAGGGTGTGTAACCATAAGGGAATTTCCCACGAAAAAAAAAGGTATGTTATGTATATTAGATTATTAGATATTAGTAGGTATATTAGAAATATAGATATATTTCGTGTAGATGGTAGAGCCACGCTGAAGCTATGACTGATTTCGACATGAATGGGTCGTCTCGCTCTGGGTAGTACCACCCCCTTACAGAAAATCGACGTGAACTAAAAGTGCTTGCATTGTTGCGTTGCGTTCGGTCAGTGAGAGCCTCGGAAACCCACCCCTCTCCTCTTCTTTTTCTCCTACCCCTTTCCTCTCCTCTCTTCCTCACCAACACAGACTAGCAACACACTTGACGACTCCCCCGGTGTTGCTGGTGTCTATAGACGGCGGTGATCACTTAACATTAGGTGACCCGCCTGTTTGTTTGTGTCCTATGATATAAAAACAACGCGCGTTGAGCGGTATTTTTGGCAGGAGATAAATTTATAATTTCGCGTCATTACACGCTAATAAGCGTGACCAACCGAATTACGCTTGTACAACTTGCGTCAGACTAGCGACTCGTAGTATAGGGACCTGTCTACATGTAATATTGATATTTTGAAGGTCTTCAATTTTCAGCATTCATGTTTCCATTTACAAAAACGAGCTCAGTTCGCCTATTCTTCATAATACCCGCCCATAACATAACTGTTGAGCCGCTGTATGGATGAACTTCCTGAACGCACCTGAGCCTTTCAGTATTTCCGGGCCGACGATACACTCGCACCCTTCTTGTATCAAGCTTAAACCCGAATCGCGACTCATCGGAAAACATAATTTTATCCCATTGTTCCTGGGTCCATGTTATGCGTTCTCTACACCACTCATATCGACGAGCGTGATTCCCGTGATGTATCGGTGGGCACCTGATTGGGCGTCGAGCGTGTAGGCCGTACTCATGCAGTCGATTTCGCACAGTTTGAGGACTTACATCTACACCACTTGAAATTTGTAGCCTCAAACTTATCTCTCGAGCGGTTAACATCGGCTGGCGTCTTGCAGTCAGTTGTATGTACCGGTCTTGCCAAGTGGTTGTACTCCTTTTACGGCCTGGATGCTGTTCAGCGGGTACTCCTGTATTATTGTAGCGCTGCCAAAGACGAGAAATAACACTTCTATGAATTCCAAAATGTCGAGATACCTGAGATTGATTACTTCCCGCTTGCAACATCCCTACAGCTCTTTGCATTTCATCTGCCATCAAATGACGTCGCTTCATGACGTAAAGAATATCTAGCAATTCAATTTTGTCGCTAACTTTATTTAATTGGTTGGTAAAATTATAAAATCAAGACAAAACGTAGCAATTAAAATGCACTTAAATTCAAACAAATTCCCAGTCATTTGAATTTTATGAAAAAACAAAACATAATATAATTTTTTTTTTACAACCAGCGAATATGTCATCAATAACAAAAAAGTTTACTTACCTACGCACTTTGTTTGAGTAAATACTTAGAAATTAATTAATATAAATAGTAAAATTTGTAATATCACGCATGTTGCTTAGACTTTTTTGATATGAGTAGTTACTAGCGGTCCCGGGTGACGTTTTTTTTAAACTTTATTTTTGGCAATCAATCTTTCCGATGATTACTGCCATTATCACGTAGTCAATAATATTGTAGGGGGTGATATCTGGATCTACGAAATCACCTTTTATAAGTGGTAGGATAGAGCCACGCTGGAGCTATTACTGGTTTCAGCATGAATGGGTCGGCTCGTCCGGGGTACTAACATCCTACCTACAGAAAAACGACGTGAAGTAACAGTGCTTGCATTTTTGCGTTTCGTTCGGTCAGTGAGAGCGACGGAGGTCCAACTATCCTCACTTTCTCCCTCTCCTCTTCCCCTCTCACTCAACACAGGCTGGCAACGCACTTGTCTTTTAAATAAATACATTTTTTTTTCTCGAACTGACTACGCTTTTGGCCTTATTAGGCCTTCACAGCTTCACCGGACTATGTCTCGATTTTAGTTCTAAATAACTGAGCCACAGCAACACGTGGCCCCGTCAGCTAGTACACATTTATAGACTATAGTAGACATACAGATTGCTGCATTGTTGTTAACAGTTCCATGCTAAATTAGGTGAGCAATGTTATAATTGTGGGCGTTGATTGGTCCACTTGAAAAAGAGGACACACGCAAGAGGTCAGAGAACATTCTAAGTAAAGAAAATTAGTCATATTCAATCCTTCGAGGTATGCAACATCATGGCGAGGTTTGACTGCGTATAACCACGAAATATTGTAGATTTCGAGTGAATTTACAACTTACAAATTCGCAACTTCGTCCGCGTGGAATAATTACTTTGGGCTAACGCTAACACGCAGCGGCTTTTTTCTCGAACTGACTACGCTATTGGCCTTTATTTTTTGGCCTTTACAGCTTCACCGGACTACTAAGGCGAGCGCTTAAGGCACTCAGTCGATTTATATTGGCAACCAGCTCAAGGGTGCACGGCACACCTCGGCTTGGCTGTTGCCCGTTGCATGCAAAAATCGCGACCTAACTTAGCAAACCTAGCTAACTATTCATATATGTTTGAGTTGTTGAAACGTATATGTGTACCAAGTATATCCGCCTCAACAACACCTCCATGTATTTTTGTCGGAAAAATTGAGAGTTTTTCAGTTCGATAAGGGAAAAAAATTTAACCAAAATAACCCTTCCACCAAGATGTGTAGCGTGTAGGCGTGCACATGTGTGGAGGTGATCGTGTAGTGTTGTAGCAGTGATGTATGGGTGTGTCACCGTATCGCGCAAGCAACGCACTCAAGGGCTCCCTACCGAGGGATCGAACCTAGGCTTGAGCCGCTACCGTGGGAGGCCTAATCGGGTGTGCGAACTTCGTCCGCGTGGAATAGTCACTTTGGGCTAACGCTAACACGCAGCGGCAGCTCTCAAGAGGAATATAATCCCGATTTTGAAACATTCATCATTAGTGCTCTGCTCCTATTGGTCTTAGCGTGTCGATATATACATATATATAACCTTCCTCGATAAATGAGCTATATAACACTGAGAGAATTTTTGAAATTGGACCAGTAGTTCCTAAGATTACCCCTCACAACGTCACAAAGTCACATACTTTACCTCTTTATAATATTAGTATAGAGAATAAGATTTATTCTAGTTTATTCAGTGGTAAAACAGAAGAATATGTTTTTTATAAAACATATGATCACACAAAAACATAGCTATGACATAAAAATGGCAACATATGAGAAACAATTTAAAAACTTACATGGAAAGCAAAAATAATCTTTAACCCTTTCTAATAGAGGTCATAATATCAGCAGGGAATCTTAAAGCAACTTTGTCCTTTTCCGTTATGGTCAATATTTTTCTGTCAAGATACTTTTGCTTTTAAATCCTTGTGATAAAGTACATATTCTTGTGTTGTTCTTTTTTTTAAAAGGACCACCATATGACTTGAATTTGAATTGAATCTGAAATACTGGATTCTTTGTTACATTATCAAGCGATATTATTTCTTATTGGCATAAGTTAAAGTTACTTTTCTTATAAAGTTCCGTTTACGGTTTACGTTGAAACAGGATTGTCTCACCATATGATTTTTGTATGGAATTCTATTATACTTTTGTTGAATGTGGTTTCTGCTTTAAGAAAATGAAATAAAGTTAAAAATTGATTGATTGATGTTATCCGATCCAGTTAGGCGCTTTATGGCGGGTCGTGTAGGCCTGTATTTCTAGTGTGGTCAAATTTAAAAATTTTAAAATACAGTATCTTCATACAATAATATTTCTATCTTTTTATTTTACTTGTGAGATAAATTTTAACTAATTCGTTAAAAATGTATTTTTGTTTATCAGGCATTTTTTTCCCACAAAACTGTAAAAAATATACAGTTAGGTGCTGATGACAATGAAATAGCGAACTAGCTTTTGAACTCTGATGTTCTAGACAATGAAAATGGTAGAATATAATATTATTATAACATAATACAAAAAATCTTAATAAAACCCTTTAATTATGACCAGATTATAATCTCCTTAAAATAACCTTTGATATTAATTAGAAGGTTAAATATTAGGTCATATATCACATCGAGTCCAAATTGAGAGTGTGAACGCTACCCCTTCACAGTTTGCATCCCTTTGCCTCAGTCTTGTTGTACTGCTTCGTTCAGTGTCTCTTATTAGCCCGAATAAAATGCCTTGAGGCACGAGACAAGCGAATTAACCACACTCTTGACAGTATTGCTGGCAGTTCTCTTCTGGAGCCTCCAATCACCACGGCTCTGTATACATTGATCTTCTCAAGACGTCTGTTCATAGCTATGTTAGATGTTGATATGTAGTATTGTAGTTGCCATTAACAAATTACCTGTTTATGAACGAAAATGTACCGTATTCACATTGTGAATATTGATTTAGTACTAATAAACAATTTGCAAAATGTTAATACTGGAAGTGTTGCTGCAGCCGTGTATTTTACTACCCTTAAGGCAGGACAACTTTTTAAGGGTACGTAATATACACAAAGATACATAGAGATATGTAAGATTACAATAGTTTATTGATGGCTATTGTAATCTATAATTTAAGCATTTAGTTTGAATGTTTTTGATCGGTTAATTACCATATAAAAGCATGACCAATACTGAACGTATTAAAACAGTATTTGTTAGCGTAATGTTGTGAAAATACATGAATCTATCTAGTAGTCCGGTGAAGCTGTTAAGACCATGCTGGGTGAATAGCGTAGTCATTTCGAAAAAAAAGAATGTATTTAGCATTCCTAAGGAATGTATACAAAAAATGTATATACCATATCTAATACTAGTAGCAAATAATCATCATCAATTACTTTTATCATTCTCTTCAATCAACCTCAAAGTTCCCAGAAATAATAATCACGTTACCGCACTAAAACACACTCCATGGATGATTTGAACATGCAATTTGTCCTACAATAGTGACGTGAACACTACTGAATCAAGCATGTATTAAATGTACACTGTACATACTTGTTCTAAGGCAATTGCGTTATAATTTCACTCTACACTTTAATGAAATCGCTACGACGTAATACTAAAAATAAATACACAAGGTTATTCTGTGTAGATTAAAAACTCCCATTTCAGAAATACATTAATTTATCCCTATTCCTGAAAGGGATGGCAACTCTGGATTTTAACGAACAACGGTCGAAGCTTTGACAGCGGGAAGCGGATGCGGACCACAGACTGTCAGTCGCTCGCTGGCCGCCGAACTGTGGAGTTCGTGCCACAACGAACTCTAATGATATTTAGCAATCAGCTGTGAAGTTTAACATACATTTGTAATGGACACGTGATTGATTAATTTGTGTATATTGTGTTGAATGAACTGTGAGTCAAAATGTGGGGTGAAAGCAGCAAGAACTGCGAAATGAACTGCCAGTGTTCCGGGTGAGTATTTATTACAGACGTATTAGTTACCTTACATTAAAAACTTTTTGCATATTAATAATAACCTAAGTTACCGATTTGAGGAAAGAACGATGTTCTTTTTTTAAATTTATAAATAGAAGTGACGTAATAGACTTCGAGGCCTGAATTTTTTACTTTGGATCTTTTTAATTTTATAGACGACGCGTTTACCAATAGATTATTTTCAGATTTTTGCACAATTTCTTTTTATAGTTTTACTTGATGTTCATGACATAATTTAATATATTACTAATTTGACATAATGGTGATCTTACTGCCAAGCCTTTGAAACATCCTTGACGCACATTCGGAACTGTTTTTATCTGTGAACTGATTCTACAACCACAGTTTTTTTTAATAAAACGAACTCTTTCTTGTCTTTTCTTTCTTCTATTAATTATAAAGGATCGTTACATATATTGGTTACACAAATGAGAGAATTCCGTAGTCTAAATCCACAGAGCAAGCATCGGTCTAGTTGTGTTAACAAATGCCATTTTTTTTGCTACATTTTAGGTTATCTGTGATCAACGAGCTCACTTTTTGTGTCTTTGATGCAAACTGCTGAAATATTTTTTTTTTCTTTCCGAACTGACTACGCTATTGACCTGGCAAGGTCTTTACAGCTTCACCGGACTACAACTGCTGAACTAGTTGTGTCTTTGTTTAGAGGAATATCAATTTAATGTCAAGATGTTTGACCTCAACATGTACTAATGTTTTCTTCGGAATTCGCACTTAAACACTCGATTGGCAGTGAAAGAAAACACTAAGGGATCTTGAACTTGAATAACAACGTATGTTGAAAAATAAAGCACTGTATTCAAGATTAGTGATTTAAACTTCGCTGTGGGTTAACATGGTTATGCTACGCGTACTTTCTATGCAAAAATACCATTTTGCTAATAATATTTCTTTGTAAACAATGTTATGGTATCATCCCCTCCTCAGCGCATGCCTCCCGTTTGCCCTACTTTATACATCGCGAAGGCGTAGTAGTGCTGAATTAAATCGTTGTTTCTTTTAACTATATGTGAAATAAAGATATCGAGACCAAGTGTCTGAGAAATAAAACTAATGTAAAATTATCGAAATCTGTCGTGTAGTTTTTGCGTGGTACGAGCGCAATGAAATACCATTTATCATTTTATTTATCTGTCTATAATATGCATATAATAACAATGTAAATCTAACGTGACTGTACCCTTTCGATTCTGGTGAAAAAAAAAAATGTAATTGTTTAGGAATAAGTAATTAAATACATTTCAATATTTTTTAGAAATGTGTGCCTGTTTGTCGGTTTATTTGAACACGCTTTACGTGGAAATCATAAAGCGTATCCTCGAGTAACATTTAGCATTTGTTTCATTAATATCGGTTCACTCTATCAAAAGTTATTGTAATTTTAATGACGACGCGACTTAAGTACGAGAGCAAAGTAGATAAATAAATGGACTTAATATATTCAGGTGAATTTTTCTGATAATAAATATATGGAGGAGTTGTTGAGGCGTGTATGCTTGGTACACATATACGTTTCAACAACTCATACACATATGAATAGTTAGCTAGGTTAGCTAAGATAGGTCGCGATTTTACATGCAACAGGCAACAGCCAAGCCGAGGTGTGCCGTGCACCCTTGAGCTGCTTGCTAAAATAAAATCGGCTGAGTGCCTTAAGCGCTCGCCTTAGTAGTCCGGTGAAGCTGTTAAGACCTTGCTTGGTCAATAGCGTTGTCATTTCGAAAAAAAAAAACATTCAGGTGACTTTATTAGTTAATGATTTTTCTTTACATTAGGTTCCGGACGGAGTCGCGGACACAGCTAGTATATAAAAGAAACACATTGAAAAAGTTCGTACTTACCCAGATTTAACTTAGGACACTAAGTCGGCTTCACTACGCTTTAAATAATTTAGGATGTAACTTCACTGTGCATGTTATTCGGGTTTAAACAGATTACATCATTTGATTAATATAAAATAAAAAAAAAAATCAACCTTGAAACACATTGGGCCGTCGAACTCTAAGCTTTATAGTGTCATGTATGTAAAATTGTGTTCGCAACTCGATGTATTCAATAAAAACATTACTATAAACGTGGGAACTTCATACTTAATCTTTTTAATTCGGTCTTGAGATTTTTTTTTTGTCATAGGAGGAAAACGAACCGGTGGGTCACCAGATGTTAAGTGATCACCACCGTCTATAGACACCAGCAACACCATAGGAGTCGCAAGTGCGTTGCCAGTCTGTGTTTGTGAGAAAGAAGTAAGGGGAGAGGTTGGAGGGAGGGGAAATGGGCCTCCGGTGCTCTCACTGACCGAACGAAACGCAACAATGCAAGCACTGTTACTTCACGTCGGTGTTTCTGTGAGAGGGTGGTGCTACCCCGGACGAGCCGACCCATTCATGCTGAAACCAGTTGTAGCTTCAGCGTGACTCTACCACCTTCAGAACTTCTGTCACGTCTGTCTTTCTGTTATTATCAGGGCGGGACAAAGTCCACCGGGCCCGTTAGTATAGATATATAGTTAATAAGCCACGCTAAAGCTATTACTGGCTTCAGCATGAATGGGTCAGCTCGCCCCAAGTAGTACCACCATTCCCCAGAAAACCAACGTAAAGTAACAGTCCTTGCATTGTTGCGTTACTTTCGGTCAATGTGAGCGCCAGATGTCCACCTCTCCTCACCTTTCCCCTGTCCTTTTCCCTTCCTCCAAAACACAGGCTGGTAACACACTTACGACTCCCCTGGTGTTGCAAGTTCCTATGGACGGTGGTGGTCACTTGACATCAGGTGACCCATCTGTTCGTTTGCCTCCTATCATATAAAAAAAAGGTGAGACCAGGTTCTTTCGGTAACAGCCCAAGCCGAGGTGTGCCGTGCACCCTTGAGCATGTTACCTGAAATCCTGCCTTAAACACTCGCCTTGTACGCTGAAGCTGTAAAGGCTTTGCAAGGCCAATAGCGTAGTCAGTTCGAGAAAAAAAAAGAAAAAAGTGAACGATGGTGATATCTTTTTTTTTATTATCGTGGGGAAATCCCTAACGGATACGCCACATTCCCGGGGGAGAGGGTAGGTTATGTCCGATCCGCACTGACTAAAACCCCACGGTGTACCGTCCGCCGCATGGTAGGGGCAGCCAGGGATCGGGGATAGAGGGAAGCTCTCTAACCTGAGAAACTGCCCCTGCGCCAGCTTGGCAAGTGAACGCCAGGCTTCGTCCTACTGTAGAGAGACTACTGGGTACACGACCAGTAGCCTCCCATCAGGATTGACACGTTTTATAATATACTAGCTGTGCCCGCGACTTCGTTAGCGTCGAACCTATGTAAAAAAAACAATGATTAATAGAATTATCTGAATATATTAAGTCCATTTACTTATCTACTTTTCTCTCGTACTTAAGTCGCGTCCTCATTAAAATTACAATAACTTTTGAAAGAATAAACCAATTTTAATTAAACAATGACTAAATGATACTCGAGGATATGCTTTATGATTCTCTTGGTAAGGGTTTATTGTAAAACCAGTACTTTAGCAGTGATGCGTGGTCAAACAAACAGACAGACATTTCTAAAAATCATTGAAATGTAATTACTTATTCTAAGTCACCTCCAACAATTTTTTTTTACAAAAATCGATAAAGTGTACTTTAGATTACACGTTAGATTCACAATCTCATTAAAAACCCTAATTTAATTTTTTTTTTCAAAATGTCTTCGCTATTGACCCAGCAAGGTCTTAACAGCTTCACCGGATTACCTAATTTAATAGCAAAGACAGAACTACGCGCGTATCCGTGTGTAAATTACTTAATATGTATATATATTTTTTATCAAATCAGCCGTTGGAAGCGGCCGATAAAAGTCCACTGTTTATGTTTCCGTTTCGCTCGCACTCGTTTGATTTAATCTGTTAGAACGAGACGGATGAATGTTGTTAGGCGGGAAATGGCATGAGAACTTGCACGAATGAGTTTTTATTCGTTTCGATTCTACTATCTATTCACGGTTGTGAATTTCTTTTTATTAAATTTATTTTTCGCTACTCGTGACCTTTAGAAGGTTGGCTAAGGGGGTTGGGGGGAGTATAAGATAGATTAGTTGCAACTTTTTTTTATTTACGCATCGGCCTGAAACGGTCTTAGTGTATAGGTACAAAGTGCCATGTTTTTATACGAGCTTTTTCAGCAATTATGGTTCCGTGGTAGTGTGTACGGACACTACGTCGGTGAATGCAAGTTCAAATACCCATCATGAATCAGATATCCTGGTAAGGCTTAATACCTGCCTGGATATTAAACACTTGTTATCTATTGGCAATAATCTATCCTTATGTTCCGGCAATTACACTTTACAGCCATTTCTCTAGTTCTTCGGAGCATAACGTAAGATCACGTGAATATTTTGGTCAAACGCAAAATATTATCAGTTTATACTATACTAGCCTCAATCCACGACTTCGTCCGCATTGACTATTTACTTTACGCTTACACACAGCGGAAGCTGTTAAGAGAAAAAAAACGTTTTTGAAACGTTCTTCATTGATGTTCCTCTCCTATTGTTTTTAGCGTGAGGATAGATAGCATTTTCACCTTTCTCCTTTCACATTTCACCTTTCTCGATAAATCAGCTATATAAGACTGAAAGAATTTTTAAAATCGGATGCGTAGTTCCTCAGATTACCCCCTACAACGTTACAAACTCACAAACTTTACCTCTTTATAATATTATAGTATAGATAACTAGCTTCCGCTTTTTTTTTTATTTTTTCGAAATGTTTACGCTATTATATATACGCCCAGCAAGGACTTAACAGCTTCACCGGACTACTAAGGCGAGCACTTAAGGCACTCAGCCGATTTTATTTTGGCAACCAGCTCAAGGGTGCACGGCACACCTCGGCTTGGCTGTTGCCTGCTGCATGCAAAATCGCGATCTATCTTAGCTGACCTAGCTAACTATTCATATATGTATGAGTTGTTGAAACGTATATGTGTACCAAGCATACACGCCTCAACAACTCCTCCATATATTTATTATCGGAAAATTGAGAGTTTTTCAGTTCGATAAGGGAAAAAAGTAAACCCTTCCACTTTCATGTGTAAGCGTGTAGGCGTCCACGTGTGTGGGAGTGATCGTGTAGTGTTGTAACAGTGATGTATATTTGTGTGTCACCGTATCGCGCAAGCAACGCACTCAAGGGCTCCCTACCGAGGGATCGAACCTAGGCTTGAGCCGCTGCCGTGGGAGGCCTAATCGGGTCGACTAGCTTCTGCCCGCAACTTCCTCCGCGTGGAATAGTTACTTTGGGCTAACGCTAACTTTACCTCGCAACTTCGTTTACGTAGGTGAAAATATTTTTAAATATTACATACGTTAATCTCGATTTTGTAACATTCTTCATTGGTGCTCCGCTCCTATTACAAGGATCTTATACCAAAAAGAATGTAATTGAAATCGGAAAAGAATCATGTATCGTCATAATATGTAGGTTAGTTTTTATCTTAATTGTACACGGTAGGTGATGCTGCGAACGGGTATTACGTTTATTTTAAAAGATTCCTCACAAAAAAAGGGTATATGTTTGAGTGAGTCCCTGGATAGTTTGGATGCACAATTGGAAACGTTAGGTGTCGCTGCAATCGGGTTTATTAAGGTTTTTCGCGTTTAAGAATACAATTGAAACCGGATATAACCCATTTGGTGCGGACGAAGCTGCACGGATCAGCTAGCTATCTATACTAATATTATAAAGAGGTAAAGTTTGTGATGTTGTAGGGGGTAATCTCAGAAACTACTGGTCCGATTTGAATAATTATTTCAATGTTATATAGCTAATTTATCGATAATGGTTATAGGCTATATATCATCACGCTAAGACCAATAGGAGCGGAGAACCAGTGAAGAATGTTTCAAAATCGGGAGTTTTTTTCCTCTTGAGAGCTTCCGCTGCGTGTTAGACATAAAGAAAAATCTGTATTCCACGCGAAGTAGCGGGCAGAGGCTAGTATTTAAATAAAGACAATATTCAAATAAGATACTAGCAATTTAAATTCAACAAGCAGTTAAAAAACATTGCCCAATCGATAAACGATCCGTGTGAAACTATGCTGGATGCTGGAAGCCGGTTTGATGGAAATCGCCATAACTAGAAATGAATATTTCCCGGTGCTTTGAACTCGAGATAATATACTGATCCAGTTGAACTCACTCGAAAAGTAAACGAACATGGCCGACAAGGTTATTTGAACTATGAATGACCATAAACTTAATGTATACTAATATTATAAAGTGGTAAACTTTGTAACATTGTAGGGGATAATCACAGGAACTAATGATCCGATTTGAAAAATTATTTCAATGTTATATAGCTCATTTATCGAGTATGGTTATAGGCTATATATCATCACGCTAAGACCAATAGGAGCGGAGCACCAATGAAGAATGTTTAAAAATCGGGGTTTTTTCTTCTTCTTGAAAGCTTCATCATAAAGCATATTCTTTAGAGTAACTTAGTATTTGTTTCATTAAAATCGGTTCACTCTATGAAAGGTTATTGTCATTTGAATGACGGCTCGAGTTAAGTACGAGAGAAGAGTAGTAATCTTTGCTAATGTAGTTCGGTGAAGCTGTTAAGACCTTGCTAGGTCAATAGCGTAGTCAGTTCGAGAAAAAAATCTTTGCTAATATTATAAAGCTGGAGGGTTTATTTGTTTGGTTTACCGCGCTAATCTCAAGAACTACTAATCCGATTTGAGAAATTATGTCAGTGATAGATAGCTCATTTATCGAGGTAGGTTATATATCATGACGCTAAGACCATCAGGAGCTGAGCAACAATATAGAAAGTTTCTAAATCAAGGTGTTAGCGTTAGCCCAAAATAACAATTACACTCGAACGAAGTCGCGGGCATAGGCTAGTTAGAAATAAACTCTTATTAATATTATAAATGCAAAAGTAACCCTGTCTGTCTGTTCCGCTTTCACGCGGAAACTACTGAGCCGATTTTAATGAAATTTAGTACACAGATAGTCTAGAGCCTGAGAAAGGACATAGGATTTTTAATGCGAAAAAAGGGTTGAAGGGAGGGATGAAAATTCACCTGGAAGTATCGTCATTTTTAGAGTTAACAGCTTGAAACTTATTTTGTAAGCTGTTCATTCGATATAAATAAATATGAGATTCAAAGTTTCTAACAATTTTACCCTCAAGGGTTTAAAATAACAGTAGGAAATAGGGGATGAAAGTTTGTATCAAAATATGTAACCATCCGCTTCGATTTGAAAAAAAATTTCATTGTTAAATTTATCGAGGAAGGCTATAGGCTATATAACGCTAAGACCAATAGGAGCGGAGCACCATTGAAGAATGTTTCAAAATCGTTTTTTTTTTTCATTTGAGAGCCTTCGAAGCGTGTTAATTAGCTCAAAGTCATTATTCCGCGAACGAAGTATGTGCGTATGTGTAGATATACACCTTATGGAAATAAATTATTAAATAATTTAATAAATAAAAAATGATAGTCAAAATCCATTACGTGATTTGAAAGAATTAAGAGATACACAGACAGACGCGAAAAGCATCGTTGTTTTGTAATACTTATTATTTGTATATGTATTTGTACATTTTAGTTGGCTATTGTTATATATTTTTTTAAATAATTTAATCATAGCAACAAATACTTCGCAACGCTCTTATAAAGCTTTTTCCATAAACAGCAGATGTAGGTTACAAAGAAAAAAGAAACAAATTAGATCGTAAAGAACCATAGATTAAAGAGCTTTATGTTTAAAAGCGCGAGAGTAGTTGCGGTTGTCTATGGTTAGAAGAACACTGGACCCGTATCGTTGCTTCGTGTTATTTAAAAATAGCTTTATGGTATTATTTTTTTTCGGTTTTATCAAACAGTGCCTATGGTATTAAGATAATGCTTGTGACGTATGATATCTTTTTTATTATATACTAGCTTTCACCCGCGAATTCGTTCGCGTGGAATAGTCTCTTTGGGCTAACGGCTAACGCGCACCGATTTTAATGAAGACGCGATTTAAGTACGAGAGAAAAGTAGATAAGTAAATGGACATCATATATTCAGATGATTTTATTAATCACTGTTCTTTTACACAAGATTCCACGCGGACGAAGTCACAGGTACAGCTATAAGTATACAGTGAACATAGTAAGAAGGTGTTATTCTGGTGCTATTGTATATATCCCCTAACGTGTCACTGTGGTTCGACCCTTATTTTCCCTATCCTATCCTATATAGTTTAGAGGAATTTTCCCGACATAAAATACATAAAGGAGTTATTGAAACACTCATGCTTGGTACACATGCATGTCTCAATAACTCATATACGTATATCTAGATAGCTTAGCTTAGGTTAGCTCAGATAGGTCGCGATTTTTGCACAAAATAGACGACAACCCAAGCTGAGGTGTGTCGTGTACCTGTGAGTTAGTCGCCCAAACATCCCAAATAGGCTGAGTGCCTTTAGAGCTCGCCTCGGTAGTTCGGTGAAGATGTAAAGCGTTTTCATTTCGAAAAAAAAAAACAGTCACAACGGTGTGACTAACTTTGCGGTAGGGGAAATAAGGAAAACATAGGTTGGCACCGATCGATGCCGTAGTTCGATGAACCTAGCAGATGTGGCCCCTACCCTCAGTAAGCAGTTTAACAGGGGTGGCGCACGCCGCCCCCGGCGAATCTACCAAGGTGTGACGACCCTTATTTATCCTTAACACCAGCTTTTTTTATATCCATCCTTAGCAAAACTCCTGCACTTCAAATACTGGTAAGTATAAGGACTAATCTATCTATATATCTAATAACTTTAAACAACCAATTCTTATATATTTTTATATTGTTATATATTCAGTATCTCGGAAACGATGACAACGATTTTCATGAAACTTAGTATGTAGGTAGTTTCGAGGACGATAAATCGATCTAGCTAGATTTCATTCATAGAAAACTTTTTTATCTGAATTTTCAGGCAATGAAAAAATATAGCTAGAATATAAAGGGAAAATTCGCCGCCGCTGTCAAAACAAAAATAGCTTAGATAGAAATCGACTGTTTCGAAAATACGTCTAATCCCAGTTGGAATCCGAGTGACAGCAAAAGAGATATCTTTTTTTAAAATATTTTTTTGATAGAAAATGCTAATTTTGTGAGGTAAACTTAACAGTTTGTTTTGTTTTAAAAAAGTTTTTTAAGGAACCGAGCTAGGCTCGGTCGTCCAGCTAGTCTGTACTAATATTATAAAGAAGTAACTTTTTTTTTTTTTCGAAATGTGTACGCTATTGACCCAGCAAGGTCTTAACAGCTTCACCGGACTACTAAGGCGAGCGCTTAAGGCACTCAGCCGATTTTATTTTGGCAACCAGCTCAAGAGTGCACGGCACACCTCGGCTTGGCTGTTGCCTGTTGCATGCAAAATCGCGTCCTATCTTAGCTTGCCTAGCTAACTATTCATATATGTATGAGTTATTGAAACGTATATGTGTACGAAGCATACACGCCTCATCAACTCCTCCATATATTTATTATAAGAAAATTGAGAGTTTTTCAGTTCGATGAGGGAAAAAAGTAAACCCTTCCACTTTCATGTGTAAGCGTGTATGCGTGCACGTGTGTGGGGGTGATCGTGTAGTGTTGTAGCAGTGATGTATATTTGTGTGTCACCGTATCGCGCAAGCAACGCATTCAAGGGCTCCCTGCCGAGGGATCGAACCTAGGCTTGAGCCGCTGCCGTGGGAGGCCTAATCGGGTGTGCGGGAGCGAAATTAACCCCCAGACCATAAAGAAGTAACGTTTGTGAAGTTATAGGAGGTAATACCTGGATTTACTAAACTGACTTTGAAAATTCTTTTACCAATAGAAAGCCACGTTATTTTGAGTGTCATAGGCTATATATGACTTCGAAAAATGAAAAGACTTTGTGGTAGTCGGATTTTTTTTTTTCTCGAACTGACTACGCTATTGACCTAGCAAGGTCTTAACAGCTTCACCGGACTAATGGTAGTCGGATTTGCAAAGTAAGTCGGAGAGAAAACAAACGGTCGAACAAAAACGTTTTTTACGAACACTGCCTTAACAAGGTGAAATGTATGATTGAGTTTTATAGAAAAGTAGTACAACTTGAATTATGAAGCCTACAAAAAGTCATGGATAAAACACATGTGTAAGTTTTTTTTTTAATCTTTATTTTTGGCAATCAATCATTCAGATTATTACTGCCATTGTCACGTAGTCAATAATATTACAAGCGTCGTACGATCATTGCAATATTAAGCGTCGTGTGAATCAATATTCTAACAAGATGGTGGATCCCTTGTTAGAACCTTCCAGGGAGTTTTTGTGGCATCTTAGAATTTCATGCTCCGTGGTATTATTTTCCATTCACTTCACTTATGCACAATAAACTAACTATATTACGCAAAACACCACCAATTTTACAAAATATAGAGTCTAATAACACAAGATTATGAATAAAATATAAAATCCACTACATGACAGACTGAGATCCCGCCAAAAACTCCATGTGTAAGTTTTATATTTAAGTCACAAAACGCTGTTTTTTATAAATGTTTACCGCCCAACGACGTGGTTGTTCCATAATTCAGGTGGATTTGATGGCATACATGTTGATGATATAATGGCCAATAGCATTCGTATTTGTTGTGGATGAGCTGAAGTAGATGCATCGTTAAGTGTAGAATACGAATGTGGATCATCCTCCAACAAATGCAAAAGTTGACATGCTTCACGATATGTTTGACACAAGTGACAGTTGAATGTTCTCAATTCTTGGAATGTTTTTGGACCATTGACATTCACTAATAACAATAGCAAATAAAAGCACTCAGCATTGTTTGGATGTACTGTATATATTCTCCCAATTGAATAATAATAGTTATATGTTATAATATCATTGTTTAATGTAGGATGAAAAAGGGTAATTGGAACGTAAGAGCAAGTAAATAAATACATACAGTCGAACATAGCAACCTCCTTCGAAACCTTTTTTAAAGTTCGTTATTGACGGCTGTCAAAATGTCTTTTTTATTTACATGGGTGTGTATATGATGTGCAAAATTCAAGCAGTAGTGTGAGTAATGCATATTTTAATTAATTTAATGTACTTCTTATGCATTTTATATAAAACTTTCTGCACTTCTCCGTCGTATAAACTTTAACTATGCCAAATTTCAAGTTCATCCGTTTACGGAAATCGGTTAAAAAGGGGTACAAAGGTTTTGCTTGACATATTAATATATATGATAGTGTACCGTACTTTCTATTAGGTACAGTCCAGTCATTTTAACGAACAAGTAAAAAAAAAGAAGTAAATACTTTCGTGTTTCAACCGCGGTCAAAACATGTATCTATCGGTTATAAATGCGGTCACGGTAACAATAATCTTTGAATGAAATGTAACAGGTGTTAATTTTAAACCTTTGAAATAGCAGCAGTGATTAAAATTTGAATTCCATTGAAAAACCACGTTATTTTTAACTTTTGTATTATTTATTCAAGTAAAAATGTATGATTCGTTTGCAACGAACTTCCTGATGAACTGGAGAAATTTCGTAACAGCCCATGATTGGACGAGAGGTGCTAGAGGAAGTAAAAAAAATTCTAAATCAGATACCGACCTGTGCCCGCGACTTCGTTCGCGTGGAATAGCTACATTGGGCTAACGTTAACACGCAGCGGAAGCTCTCAAGAGAAAAATACTCCAATTTTGAAACATTTTCATTGTTACTCCGCTGGTATTGGCCTTAACCTTATGATATGTAACGTATAACCTTCCTCGATGAATGAGCTATCTAACACTAAAATAATTTTTCAAATCGGACCAATAGTTCATAAGATTACTCCTTACAACGTCACAAACTCACACACTTTACATCTTTATAATATTAGTATCTATAGTTGATCTGAAGAAAACATGAAATTTATCAAAAATCAGTGAACACGCACGAGTATAAAACGTAGGAAATGTATGCTTTTTAGTATATTTTGAAGATGCTATGCGATATTTTCTATGAATTACTAGCGGGCCCGGCGAACGTTATCCCGCCCTGATAATAAAAAACCCTTGACAAATGATATACATAAACCTTCCTCATGAATCGTTCTATCTACTAGTGTGAACCGCATGAAAATCCGTTGAGTAAATTTTGGGCTTATCGCGAACAGACAGACAGCCGTCACAAAAGACATTGTTTCATAATATATAGTCTCGTATTTAATATAGATTAATAACGAATAATATTACAGTTGAAACATGAAAGTGTTCCCTAACGCTGCGCACGCGCAAGCCACCGTAACGCGCCGTTAACGTATAAGTCAACGTTAGATAAACATATGGCTACAACTGTCATCCCATTACCATTTACCGACTCGATAGCTCTGTTGACTAACAAAAATCCAACGTTCTATTCCGGGTTGAAACTTTAAAGTGACATGGACAGTAGTAACCTTTAAACAAGGACTTTATTTTGCAACTGGCTTTGGTATTTTTACTCTGCCCTCTCAAAATATTCTTGAGAATTTGATATACGTCCGCGAAAATTTAGATAATCTAGATTTAGTAAAAAACCGACATAATTTAAATATTACAAATAATAACAAACTGGTCACTCCATATTTTAGGCTGACTAAGACTAGGAATAGTTTTTTAGGTTATGCTAGTTTGTTAGGTTACGACTTGCCAGATAATAAATTCAAGTGTTATGTCAAACGAGTCCTAATTCATAAAAGCTATTACAGGGCAGAGCAATATGTAAACGATGGCGACGTCTGGAAGTGAGGCCTCTCTCTGTGCATCCACCAAAAACGAATGTAACCTCATGTTTCCTATGTTGTAATAATGTTTAAAAAAATTTATAATGAAAAGATAAACCAGATCGAGTTTCTTGCCGGTTCTTCTCAATGACTGGGTTATATTCCGAACCGGTGGTGGTTTTGGCGTTCATGAGTGCCTTTTCAGGGCCTAAAATAAATAAAGAGTATTTTGATTTGACTTTGCCCGCGTGGAATAGTTACTTTGGGGTAACGTTAACATGCAGCGGAATCTAACAAAAAAAAAATTTCTTTGAAACATTCTGAATTGGTGCTCCGTTCCTAATTGATCTTAGCGTGATGATATATAACCTATAGTCTTCCACGACAAATCAGCTATCTAACACCGATAGAATTTATGAAATCGGACCAGTAGTTCCTGAGATTAGAGAGTTCAACCAAACAAACTCTTCAATTTTTTTTTTTTTTCGAAGTGTCTACGCTATTGACCCAGCAAGGTCTTAACAGCTTCACCGGACTACTAAGGCGAGCGCTTAAGGCACTCAGCCGATTTTATTTTGGCAACCAGCTCAAGGGTGCACGGCACACCTCGGCTTGGCTGTTGCCTGTTGCATGCAAAATCGCGACCTATCTTAGCTAACCTAGCTAACTATTCATATATGTATGAGTTGTTGAAACGTATATGTGTACCTAGCATACACGCCTCAACAACTCCTCCATATATTTATTATCGGAAAATTGAGTTTTTCAGTTCGATAAGGGAAAAAAAAAGTAAACCCTTTCACTTTCATGTGTAAGCGTGTAGGCGTGCACGTGTGTGGGGGTGATCGTGTAGTGTTGTAGCGGTGATGTTTATGTGTGTCACCGTATCGCGCAAGCAACGCACTCAGGGGCTCCCTACCTAGGGATCGAACCTAGGCTTGAGCCGCTGCCGTGGGAGGCCTAATCGGGTGTGCGGGAGCGAAATTAACCCCCAGACCACAGCGGCGTGATCTGTGGTTACGCGGGCGTGAGCGTGAACACGCTCTGTTTCGAGGGACAGGTTGGTACTGATCGTTCGCTGACGTGATTGAATCAGGAGGGTCTGTAAAAATGTGTCGCGGACGTCTTTTATAACGCGCAACGTTAGGTACGGGTGCATAGTTTGCGGCGGATACCACTAACGGACTGAGATGGCAAACTCTTCAAACTTTATAATATTAGTATAGGTTTTTGCCAGTGGCCTTGACAGCCAGTTTCTATGTAGGAACATCATTATGACATTTCAGATTTTAAGACTTTCAAATGTCTAACTGTAACAAACTGATCGTCCTATGTTTCAAAATAAATAAAACCAGTAACAGTCTCTTAGGTATAATATTTGGTTTTAAAACAAAATTTCAAAACATATTACCGATTCACCGAACTGTAAATTTAAACACCATATTAAGCGGGTTTTGGTGTCAAAAAGCTATTACAGAGTGGATCAATATGTGAACGACAGTGATGTCTGGAAATATATATGTTAAAAAATATACCAGATCGAGTTTTCTGCCGATTATTTTCGAATACTGCGTTATTTGATTATTAGGGTTTAAATTGAATAAAGTGTTTTAAATTTTGATCTTGGATTATGAATAAACGTACAAATTATAAACTAGAATACGTAATTGAAACCATCATCAGCCTCCTTGGAGACCTACTGGTCTATAGATCTCTTCTCGAAGGAAGGAATATGGGCGTAATCACCGAACTATCCCACGACTTATTGGCGTTTTTTAAATTAAAAGAAATCCATAGTTTGATTTTTTTCCCAAATACGTTGGTTTTTTATTCTCGAACTGACTAAGCTACTGACCGGGCAAGGTATTAACAGCTTCACCGGACTACTAAATACGGTGGCAATGTATTGATCAACTTCAAATTACCTTACGATGTTTTTAGTTTGAGAATAATTATTTGTGATTTAAACTGATGATTCCAAAACCCTTTGAAAAGAAGTTATTATTGAAAAACATGGCGGTTTAATATTTTTCTCTTGTGGTAAATAGCTCGCGTGTTGATCGAGAACGTTGGAAATTTTTTTTGTGCAAAAAATTACCACCATTGGCCATTGTGCACCGAGGCGGTTAAGTGAAAGATAAAAAGAACACGAAACGGTGTCTATGGTTCGGTTCGAAATTCGAAAACGACGTATTTATTATAATGAAACGGTAAGGGAGAGTACATGATAATTGCATTTCGTCTTTGGAATTACCAGAAGTTGCCCGCCAATGTGATTTGGCAGTTAAAAAATGTTCGAGATTGTCATATAGTATCTTTTATATTTTATTCATAATTTTGTATTTTGTAATATAGTTCGGGTTTTCTTATAGAGATGACTACGCTATTGACCCAGCAAGGTCTTAACAGCTTCACTGGACTACTAAGGCGAGCGCTTAGGGCACTCAGACGATTTCATTTGACAACTAGCTTAAGGGTGCACGGTACACCTCGGCTTGGGCTGTTGCCTGATATGTGCAATCTGTGAACTATCTTTTTTTTTTTACGTGGGGAAATCCCTTATGGATACCCACTCTCCCTGGGGAGAGAGTGGGTTATGTCCGACTCGCACGGACTAAAACCCCATGGTGCACGTCTTCCGCTACTGTTGGGGCGGCACGAGATCTCTATAGACTTCATCGTGCCGCCCCAGCGGTGTGGCCCAGGGGCAGAAGTGCCGCCACCGGGCCTCGTCTTGTAAGGAGACAGCCGGGTACACACCGGCCGTCTCCTTCTCGTCTGCCGGACCTGTGCAATGGGAAGGTGGGGCCCCAGCCCCACCCGTCCCTAGGTCCGGCTACGGTGGCGGGAGGAGGCGGTCAAACTGCCGCCTCTTCCTGCCTGTCCTCCTTTGGCGGAGACGGCCGCTTAAATCTATGAACTATCTGAGCTGACTTAAGCTAACTATTCATAGATATATATGGAACATATATGTGTACCAAGCATACATACCTCAACAACTTCTATATATATTTCGTATCAGATAATTTTCTTCACTATTTCAGTTCGATAAGGGAAAGAAACAAAACCCTTCCACTTTCATGTGTAAGCGTGTATGCGTGTACGTGTGTGGAGGTGATATGTGTAATGTTATTGCAGTGATGTAAGTTTTTGTGCTCCTGTATCGCGCGAGCAGCGCTCTCAAGGGCTCCACGCCGAGGGAACGGACCTAGGCTTGAGCCGCTGCCGAGGGGGCCTAATCTGGTGTATATAGTTCCGTTATTTTGGACTATTGTAGTGGATGGCACATAATACAGCATGGATTCTGATTTGCCACAAAAACTCCCTGAAACGTTCTAACATAACTTTCGCCATCTTGTCCATTGAAATTATGAAATAAAATTAGCAATAGCAATAATATTCTAGGAGATCGGTTGCCAAAAATAAAATAAAATAATTAGGAGTTTTTGGCGGGATTTCAGTCTGTCATGTAGTGGATTTTATATTGTATTCATAATCTTGTGTTACTTGACTCAATATTGTGCAAAGTTGGTGGTGTTTTATTTAATATGGTTAGTTTATTGTGCATAAGTGAACTGAATGGAAAATAATACCATGGAGCATGAAATTTCGAGATGCCACAAAAACTCCCTGGAAGATTCTAACAAGGGATCCACCATCTTGTTAGAATATTGATTCACACGCCGCTTGATATTGCAATGACCGTACGACGCTTGTAATATTATTGACTACGTGACAATGGCAGTATTAATCTGAAAGATTGATTGCCAAAAATAAAGTAAAAAAAGAATTATAAATTAAAGAAATGTTACTGTATATCTATCTCTTATATTCTTTTGGCTTTCGTTTTTTCCGATATATCAGTTATACGGATTTTTTTGTAACGACTGACTCTACTGAAGTAAAAATAAATGTTAAGAATAAACATTTGAATGGCTTTCTGATGAATTAAATGTACCAATAAAATAATGGCTCCCTCTTAAAACTATCCAGAGTTTGTGTAGAATTTTAGAATTAATATTCCGTGTGTCATTTGCAATTTAATCTCCTAGTGCAATACAATAACCAAATGTCACTAAAATTGACCTTATCTGTACTTCTAAACTAATATTATAAATCTGAAGAGTTTGTTTGCTTGAACGCGCTAATCTCAGAAACTACTGGTCTGATTTGAAAAGTTATTTCAGTGTTAGCTCATTTATCGAGGAAGGCTATAGACTATGACTAGGTTGTATTCCGAACCGGTGGTAGGTTTGACGTTCATAAGGACCTTTGGGATTACATTGAGTAAAGTGATTTTAATTTTTTTTTTATCGAAGCACGACATAGTTACTGCGCTATGCCTGATTTTAAGCATAGTACAATCCAAGAACATCGGCAACCACCGAGAGACAGATTATCCATCGCCGGTCGCCGCTGTCATGCCGGCCATAATGGCGAAAGTCACCCGGTACTGGATATGCACAGGCTGATCCCGAAACGCGACGCGCAGAAGCGATTCACTATGACGGGCTTTTTCGCCATATGCATGGTGGTTGCGACCCAGTCGGGCTATAAAACCCTATCATCCCGCTATCGCCATTGCCTCGTTCGTTGATCAGCAGGGTGCACCACGTGCAGGTGAGGTTGGCTTGGGTGTCTCAAGTCTTAAGATGTTACTCGCCATCCCTTACACACCGAAGCCAAATAAATTGTACTAATTTATTACGTTGTAGAGGCTTTTTCATTGGAATTTATGAACTTATAAAGATTCTATCTATACTAATATTATAAAGAGGTAAAGTTTGTGAGTTTGTGACGTTGTAGGGGGTAATCTCGGGAACTACTGATCTGATTTGAAAAATTCTTTCAATATTATATTACTTCTCAAGAAAGGCTATAGGCTATATATCATCACGCCAATACCAATAGGAGTTGAGCACTAACGAAGAATGTTTCAAAATCGGGGTTAACTTACGTATTATTTAAACATATTCTCACCTTCTAGGTAAATGAAGTCGCGAGTTTAAGTTAGTGTTAGTTTAAAGTAACTATTCCACACGGACGAAGTTACGAACAGAAGCTAGTGACGTATAAAAAAAATAGTTTCTTAATAATATAGCAAGAGTTCCTATAAAAATGCAAATTAATTATCTGTGGTCGCATTTTGTCCTCTGTGGTACGTTCGTAATTCAAATTTGACATTTAATTTTGTTCCAATTTTGATTGTTTTCGACCATTTGCACTATTAATTTCTTTCTCTATATGATTAGTATATACAATAGTATATTAAGTTTGGGGTAAAAAATAATATATGGGATCTGTGAGTGGGGTGTGATAACACCTGCTTTGTATTTAGCGAAGGGATGGTTGCGAAACACGGTTGCCACGATAATGATCTTTATTTGTACTTGATTAGGTTTTAAAATTGTTTAAAAACGATTATTAATTATTGATTTTGATATCGGTCCATTCGGATACAATACACCAGTTTGAAGCCGCGTGGAGCCCTTGAGTGTGCTGCTCGCGCGATACAGTGACACAAAATTTTACATCACTGCGATAACATTACACATATCACCTTCACACACGTGCATGTGTACACGCTTACACATGAAAGAGGAAGGGTTTTATTTTTATTTTTTTCCCTTATCGAACTAAAATAGTTCAGAAAATTATCCGATACGAAGTATCTATAAAAGTTGTCGAGGTATGTATGCTTGGTACACATATATGTTTCAACAACTCATATACGTATGAATAGTTAGCTTAGGTTAGTTCAGATAGGTCGCAAATTGCACATATCAGGCAACAGCCCAAGCCGAGGTGTCCTTTGCACACTTGAGCTAGTTGTCAAATAAAATCGGCTCAGTGCCTCATGCGCTCGCCTTAGTAGTCCGGTGAAGCTGTTAAGACCATGTTGGGTCAATAGTGTAGTCAGATCGAAAAAAAAAACCAGTTTGAATAATATTATGTAAGATATTTAATGGAAGTTAACATTTTAGATAGCTATGTAATGTTGTTTTATATCTCGTTTGAATTAATTCCGTGTTTATCGCAATGTTGTTGCTTGTAACTAGTTATTTATCTATACATTTTCCATACATATAATAATAATGTAAATCTAAAGTGTCTGTATGTAGTCCGATGAAGCTGTTAAGACCTTGCTAGGTCAATAGCGTAGTCAGTTCGAGAAAAAAAAAAGTGTCTATACTTTTAGGATTTTTCATAAAAAAAATGTTGTAGGTGTATAGGAGTAATTAATAAAATACATTTCAATCATTTTTAGAAATGTCTGTCTGTCTGTGTGAACACGCATCACTACTGAAGTACTAGGTTTTTTTTATTGAAGCACGACAAAGTGACTGCACTGTGCCTGATGGTAAAGCATAGTACAATCCAAAAACATCTGCAACTGCAATCTGCAATCTGCAAAGTAGCGTCCACTATAATGTTTATTTCTGTAATGTACGACTTTAGACAGTAACAAAAAAAGAATCATTTATTATTCGAAACAAAATCAAATATCCTGTCAAATTTTTATCCTGTTATTTATTACAGTTAAAAAGAACCTAAATGTAGGATGATTTAGTAATAAGTTCTTTAGAGGGGACTGAATTCTAAAAATAAACCGCTTTGGCGCGATTATCATAGGTAATTGAATATATTTCATTTCGATCAAACGCACATTCGAATCACGTTCTGGCTGTAAACAAAGCGAACCAGGACCACAGGTAATAAAGACGACATTTTTCGCAATGACGTCACTTCCGATTAGATCATAGACAATAGCGCGCGCGTTTAAATCGGCGCGCGCCTTGAGCTTACCGTCATGCGAATCACTAAACAGGTGATAGAGATGTGACAAGTTTATCTGCATGTCGATATTCTTCCACAATTAAAATTAAAAATCTGTGTGTTTGTATACATATATTGTAATACATGTAAACGTGTGTTCTGGTAATTCAACTTGAGAATCAGTGTCCTTCCATGCTTAGTGTGTTAATATCTGAGGTTACATTATCATTTCATATCAGTTGTGATTATAGTCAAACGCGAAACCATGTTGCATTTTGTTGGTAAATAGAAAGAATTTTACTTCGGTAATCTATACTAATATTATAAAGAGATAAAGTTTGTAAATTTGTGAGTTTGTGACGTTGTAGGGGGTAATCTCGGAAACTACTGGTCCGATTTGAATAATTCATCCAGTGTTATATAGCACATTCATTGAGAATGGTTATAGGCTATATATCATCACGCTAAGGCCAATAGGAGCGGAGCACCAGTGAAGAATGTTTAAAAATCAGGGTTTTTTTTCCTTTTGAGAGCTTCCACTGCGTGTTAGTGTTAGCCCAAATAACTATTTCACGCGAACGAATTCGCGGGCAGGGGCTATTAGTTTATACAGACAAACGAATACATTCCATTTTGATATAGTTTGTATCAAACCAGAATCAGTAAAACGGGTGCTCAGCTTTGACTTTTTTTTTCTTCAAAATTTAAATTATAAATAAGCATTGGGTGTACTTAGGAAACTGTAATCCACATAGTCATTGTGTTCAGTTACCTATTCGTGGAGACCTGTAAATGGTCTTTTGTTGCTTATTTTTCGTATCAATTCTTGTAAGTTGCGTTGTTGGTCTTCCTATAAATAAATAAATCCAATCAAGAATTGATTCCGAAAATATCGATATCATCTAATCGATCTAAAATAAATAAATAAAGCCAATCTCTTGATTGAAAACATCGATGTTATACTTTCAATTTCTGTCGACATTTAAATATATCGTTAATGGAACCTCACTATTTTCATAACCAGTACAGCAACAACCTCAACAAGGACACGCGGGGTTGTAATGTAGTCGTATCATTACGGAATTCTTTACCAAGTTATTCGAATCATAGCTTTTTCTCTAACGGATGATACAGGATTATAATTCTATTACTTGGTCGGTAAAAAGACTCAAACTAAAAATACTGATTATACATATAATTTTTTTGCATTTTTGTGGAAAATATTATTGCCGGAATCTTGGAATCTATACTTCTATACTAACATTATAAAGAGGTAAGGTTTGTGAGTTTGTGACGTTGTAGGGGGTAATCTCAGGAACTACAGATCTCCTCCTTCTGCGAAGAGGTCGTCTCGCAGAAAGAGGCGGCGGAAAGGGTCCGTGAGCAAGACCCTCGCAGTGGCCGTCTCCGCCAACAAAGGACAGGCAGGAGGAGGCGGCAGTTTGACCGCCACCTCCCACCTTAACCGGACCAGGGAAGATGGGTCGGAGGGCTCCATCTTCCCATTCCACGGGTCCGGCGGACGGAGGAGGCGGCCGGTGTGTACCCGGCTGTCTCCTTACAAGACGAGGCCCGGCGGCGGCACTTCTGCTGCTGGGCCAACCGCCTGGGCGACACGATGAAATCTATAGAGATCTCGTGCCGCCCCAACCATAGCGGAAGACGTACACCGAGGGGTTTTAGTCCGTGCGAGTCGGACATAACCTACCCTCTCCCCTGGGAGGGTGGTATCCATAAGGGATTTCCCCACGTAAAAAAAAAAACAAAGGAACTACAGATCCGATTTGAAAAATTCTTTCAGTGTTATATAGCTCATTTATCGAGGATGGTTATAGGCTATATATCATCACGCTAGGACCAATAGGAGCTGAGCACCAATAAAGAATGTTTCACAAATTAGATTTTATTCCTCTTGAGAACTGCAGCTGCGTATTTGCGTTAGCCCAAAGTAATTATTTTACGTGGACGAAGTCGCGGGCAAAGGCTAGTAAGTAATAAAATACAATACAATAATTTTTAGAAATGTTTGTTTGTATGAACACGCGTCACTGCTAAAGTATTAGGTTCACAATAAAACCTCAACAAGGAAATCATAAAGCATTTCTTCAAGAATAACTTAGTCTTGGTTTCATTAAAAACGGTTCACTCTATCAGAAGTAATTGTAATTTTAACAATGACACGACTTAAGTACGAGAGAAAAGTCGATAAGTAAATGCACTTAATACATTCAGATCATTTTTTTATCCTGTTTTGTACATTAAGTTTCCATGCCGACGGAGTCGCGTGCACAGCTAATTTGCAGTAAGAATCGCTTTTGAAAATTAAAATACTGCGGCATCATTTACTGTCACGAATTAATAAAACATTTTGAGTTTGTTACATGACGCAAACACTTTTCTGTCATTTAATACATTGTCTTGATCAGATTAGAGTAGATTTTCGTTTAATAATTTTATTTTTACCTCATATTTTATGATTGGCTTTGCCCGCGACTTCATCGACGTAATTTGCACTGTAAATTTACTGTTCTATAAAATGTATACTTATCTTTTTTGTACATAAACTATCGTTTATCTATTGTTTAGTTTTAAGAACGTAATTGGGAGGTAAAATAAAAAAAATACATTATTACTATTATTAAGCCCATTTACTTATCTACTTTCCTCTGGTACTTAAGTCGTGTTGTCATTAAAATTACAATAACTTTTTATAGAGTGAACCGATGTTAATGAAACCGAAAGTAAATGTTACTCGAGGATATGCTTTATGATTTTCTTGCTAAGGTTTTATCATGAACGCAGTATTGTTATAGTGATCCGTGTTCAAACAAACAGACGGACAAAATGATTGAAATATATAATATTACTTATTCTTAGACATACCTAGACACATGCAACAATTTTTTTTACAATAATGTAAAAAATAGAAATACCTTAGATCTACGTTCTGATTATATGTATAGATTTCCAATGATGTCGAGGCATAGTATAAATATGAGAGACAGTACAGAAACTACGTACAAACGCTCGACAACAGCACGCATAAACGTGCGCATCGACGAGAGATTTAAAAGGTACTCTATGGACAGCACCGCGAAATCGCTTAGGAGTCTCGTCGGTGCGCGTGTTTGTGTAAGTATCCCGGTGCAAGCATTTACATGTAGTTTCCATACTGTCTCGTATACTTATACTGTGTGTGAGGATCGTAACCGCCGCGATCGATAACATTACCGCGTATTCGTTTTTCAAACGCACCGCTCTCGCTAGTCTATGGTTTATTTAGTTTTTTTTTTTTTTATACAGAAATTATTCCCTCCTCTAAGCCATGGTAATTTGAGTTAGGCTTGATGTGATCATGTCGGGTACATGTTATAAAGAAGTAAAAGGATAGTAGCTATTGTAGATCGGTTTCATTTTCATTCTGATATAAGATATACTTTTTATGCTTTTTTTTTAATTCTATTTGATTTTGATTAAACCATAAAAGTGTAATTGCATTTGTTTGTAACGAAATTAAACAAGTTATAATTCTTTTAAAATTATCAAATCTATATTTGATATAACTATGAATTGCAAACCTTCAAGAAGCGAGCGTACACTTTTCTTAAAGGCCGGCAACGCACTTGTGACTCCTCCGGTGTTGCAAGTGTCTATGGACGGCGGTGATCACCGACCATCGGGTGACCCGTCTGTTCGTTTGCCCCCTATAATATAAAAAATATATATATATACTTTTATACTAATATTATAAAGAGGTAAAGTTTGTGACGTTGTAGGGGATTATCTCAGGAACCACTGGTCCGATTTGAAAAATTATTCTATTGTTATATAGCTCATTTATCAAGGGTGGTTATAGGCTATATATCATCACGCTAAGACCAATAGGAACGGAACATCAATGAAAAAGTTTCGAAATCGAGATTTTTTTTCCTATTGAGAGCGTCCGCAACGTGTTAACATTAGCCCAAAGTAACTTTTCCACGCGAACGAAGTAGCGGACCGAGGCTAGTCTTTAAAAAAAAAGATACTTATACTGGACAAAACCGAGTCATGCTCCCAGGGACATAAAGATTTAATCTGATAAAGAATAAAATTACTAGTTCAAACGTGGGCTTAACTAAAAGATGACATAATAAGTGAGTTTGGAATGTAAGTGTGCGAGTGGGAGGGTATGTTAGAGCGAGATAGCTGATAACGGTTGAATGAAGTAAGTTCCTTCCACAGAGTACGTTACTTGAATTGAGGTATCACTTGATTTTTGAAATCAGCGCCTCTAGTGTTACAATTCAGAGCTAATACTTGCGGGGTATGACACATATTACTAGTATTTGCCCGCAACTTTTATCGCGTGGAATAATTATTTTGGGGTAACGTTAACACACATCGGAAGCTTTCAAGAAGAAAAAAAACCCGATTTTGGAACATTCTTCATTGGTGCTCCGCTCCTATTGGTCTTAGCGTGATGTTATATCTATACTAATATTATAAAGAGTAAAGTTTGTGAGTTTGTGACGTTGTAGGAGGTAATCTCAGGAACTACTGGTCCGATTTGAAAAATTCTCTCAGTGTTACATAGCTCATTTATTGGGGAAGATTATAGGCTATATATCATCACGCTAAAACGAATAGGAGCGGAGTACCAATGAAAATTGATTCAAAATCGGGATTATCTTTCGTCTTGAGAGCTTCCGCTGCGTGTTAGCTTTAGCACAAAGTAACTATTCTGCGCGGACAAAGTCGCGGGCAGGTGCTAGTAGCCTATAACCATCCTCGATAAAAGAGCTATGTAACACTGAAAGAGTTTTTCAAAGCGGACTAGTAGTTACTTAGTTTACACCCTACAACGTCACAAACTTACAAGCTTTACCTCTTTATAATATTGTTAGTATTAGTATAGATGCATTAGGCCGTTTCAAAAAAAAAAAACTAGGCTCAAAAGTCTCGTTTAAATGCCAAAATAGGTCTCTGAAAATATAAGCCCTTAATACTAATATTAAGGTTGTCCGCATCGAACTTTTCGATAATTTTTTTTTTTTTTTTTTTTTTTTTTATTTAGCACGGCAAAGTGACTGCACTATGCCTGATGGTAAGCACAGTACAATCCAAAAATAATAGCGACCACCGATTGACACACTGTCCATCGCCGGTCGCCACTATCATGCCGGCCTGTAATAAGCTGGATATGCACAGGCTGATCCCGAAACGCGACCCGTAGAAGCGAATCACTATTACGGGCTTTTTCGCCAGGAAAATACATCCTTCGACTTTGTAACTAACGAACCATAAATTGGTCTACAATTTTCATCCAATAATTTTGTAGAGAATTGAACGCTCTACAAAAAAATTCTGAATTGCTAAATTGATAATGGATTTAACTTTTATCTGAAATAACTTTTGAGTAGGGATGATCAATATTAGAAAAACATCGATGTTAACATCGGTTCAAAAGTATCGATGTCTAGAAAAACATCGATGTTTTTGCTAGCAATTAAAATTGTCTGTAAAAAAAACAATATTTATCGGGTGTTTTCCATATTCTCAGTTCCGTTGCTGGTAGAGGAGTTGGCCAGCGACGAAAGAAAAAACGGTCATTCATAGAAATAACTTCGTACAGCTTACAAATTTGATAATTATCTAGTCTCTATTTTATTCTCATAACATCGATGTTATCGAAATCAAAACATCGATGTTTCTTCAACGTCGATGAATATCGATCATCCCTAGTGTTGAGTGAGTTGATTTACTTTTGAGTAGTAATCTAATAATTAAGAGATAAACTCTTCCAAAACGCAAGTTTACAAACTATTATATTACAAACCTAGTTAATTTATAAAATAAAATTATATTAAAAACCTAAACTATCCAAGGTTGTTCAGACTCCGGTCTAAAAAACCTACTAAATTAGATAGAACTAGAAAAAATCCGTTAAACACACTAACTTCACACACATGACATTGCATCATGTGGCGTGCTGGTTATCATACGTCAATTATCAAGTTTCATGCTTGACGCTAAAAATAGTGTTGCAACCATACGTAGATCGAATGTCCGGATGGTATCCGGATAAATGGACGAAAAAATATTTTATTTAGTCCCCTATGGTTAATAAATCTAACATTTTTAGTTGCACGATACTTTTATATATGCGATTAACCACTTGAAACTTCGTTCGCATTACAACATGAAAATACAATTTGAAGCTTAATTACGTAAAAACCACTGAACCCGATACGTGAAGACGTTAGAGTACCATGGCCATAGGTGAATCTAGACCACTGGTCGTCAAATGAATCATCCAAAAAAGCCAAATATTTATTAAAAGCGCTTTTTTAAACTTTATCTTTGATTTGGTAGATATTTCTTGTGGAAAAAATAGTATTAAAAGTACAATACGTATTACTCGTCTCTTATAAAGCAAGTCAATATATAATATTCGTATCTGCACTTAACACTTTGTGGAAGAGCCACAGCTAAGGAGTCAAAGAGCCGCATGCGGCCCGTGAGCTTTGGTTTGGCGACCACTTTTTTAGGTTATTTATTTTGTGATTTTCATTGACCCTTTGCCAAATGGATAGGGACAAATTGATTTAATGAACAACGAAGCAGGGGGATATCACCTAGCTATAAAACTTAATAACAAATTATAGCCTAGCATATAAACCTATGGCATATTAAACTATATAATATAAAGATTTAACCCGTAACGGAACACCTGGCTAATGTGAAAAATCTTCTATTTTTTAAAGTAAAACAAGTTACCTTCGCATTTGTAACGTAGTAAACAACACTATATCCACCATAGATATACGAGCTCAGGGCGGCAAGAGAACACAGTCGCATAAGCATGGTATTGCGTCGCTACGTCACACACACGTCTTTATCGCCACGCCAACAATCAGGTTTACCCACGCATATAGATGTTTCACATCATAAGCATTTAAATGTGCTAACTTTTATGGCGAATAGCTAAACCGATGTCTAAGTTTTCCAATCTCATATATACATGGTCATACAATCTTATATATACATATGACATTTTTATATAATATTTAACTTCCAAATTTATATCAGTCAGTGTCATTCAAGAGGAATATTCTTAAACATTTTAAACGAATTTCGTCGTAGATTGTTTTTTGGATAATATTAATATTGTTAGTGTTCTTACACACGATCATTAGCGTCCTGAATAAAGTAACTCGAATAATAGGAATAAAACATGATATTCATATATGCGTAATAGATTTAGGTATTATACGCTTACAGACAGAAATATGTTCTCATAAAGCTTGTTATGTTTATAAGAAGTTAACTCTAAAACAACAGTTCCAATATCCAATACAGTCAGTACAGACTAGTTTAATTTTCTGCAGAGAAAACTCACAAAAGCAATCTTCCGAAAAGCCGGATAGCTGTTTGTCCGGATTTCCGATTAAACGTAACACAACTGTACGACTCTAACGAACTTTCTATTTACATTGCCCGAATAGTTACGAAAATCTTTCGCCCGAAGTCCCGTTCCAAATTCAAATTTCAACGACCTTTCCACCATGTTTGTTTACATTGTACGCGACGATGTCGAGGGCCGTTCGATATATGAAAATCAGTGGGTGTTTAGCAACATTCCAAATTTGAATGCTTTTTTTTTTGTTTTACTTACTGTAATAATAATTAATAGTGGACAAGGGAACTAATTATGTAGGGCTTAAAAATGTTTATGAATCAAATAAAAGAATTTTGCGATTAGTTCTGCTTTCAGTGTATATAGAATATATCAAGTATACTATCAATTGTCGTGAAAACAAAAACATACTTTTGTTTTTTATTTATTTAGGCCATTATATATTAAATGTGAATTACATCTTAAATCTTACTAGCCTCTGCTCGCGACTTCATCCACGTGGAATAAATAGTTGCTTTGGACTAACGATAACTCGCAGTGGAAGCTCTCAAGAGAAAAAATACCCCGGTTTTGAAACATTCTTCATTGGTGCTCCGCTCCTATTAGTTTTAGCTTGATGATATAAAGCCTCTAACCTTCCTCGGTAAATGAGCTATATAACACTGAAATCATTTTTCAAATCGGACCAGTAGTTCTTGAGATGACCCCCAACAAACTCACAAACTTTACCTCTATGTATATGTAGATAATGTATTAATTATTATCATATTAAATTTGTTCAAAATCGGTGCATTAATTTGTCTGCGATATGCGTATTAACGCGCCGACAAGCAAAAGCTATTGAAATATAATGTCATAGATTATAAAATTGTCAATGTCTTCCCTCGAATATATTTAACGATTAGACTTCGTTTCTTTTCTTATTTATTATTTCTACTATAGACGAGTTATTGCGAAATTTTTACTCTGCTTTGTTATGTAAATGGTATTAATTGATTCCACCACAGATCTACACGGACTGGTGCGTGTCTCCACAGATTCACAGTAGCCACCATCTCGGCAACGACGAAGAAGTTTTTTTTTTATATCAAAGGAGGTAGACGAACTGGCGGGTCACGTGACGTTAAGTGATCACCACCGTCCATAGATACTAGCGACATCAGGGAAGTCGCAAGTGCATTGCCAGCCTGTATATTGGAGAGGGGGGACGGGAAAGGAAAAGGAGAGGGGAAAGGTGAGGAGAGGTGGGCCTTCGATGTTCTCACTGATCGAACGAAACGCATCAATGCAAGCACTGTAACTTCACGTCGGTTTCCTGTGATAGGTTGGTACCACAACTGTCGAGCCGACCCATTCATAATTCAGTAATAGCTTCAAGGTGGCTCTAGCACTACACTGTAGCGTAGCATTTTAGCATCTAATACCAAATTGTTACATAACTTACATCTTAACATCAGTAAAGTATAAATAAATCCTATAAAGTATTAAAATACATTTATCATTTCACGTCATGACACGTTAGTAAGCGTGACTGACAGTGTTGCGCTCGCGCGGCTTGCGTAGCTTGCGGCAGACTAGTGACCTGTGTACAACGAATATTAATATTTTGTATCAAAATTGTTCAGCCTATATCTTTAATTAATTAAGAAACTATATAGAAAGTATATAATTATTATTATGAGTATCAATAGATTTGAAAGATCGATTAATAATTTCGATTTACAAATTATGAAATTTATATAATTCACACGACAATCTATCTAAAAATTCGAAAGAGAGCACTTGTATTTCATTATTCTGAGTATTCACTTCTGTCGGCAGTCGAAAGGACTGTTGCGATTTTTTTCATAGTTACTAGAATGTCGACTCTGCGCAGATATTTAATCAATGCTTATGATAAACTGAACAGGAACTATACAGTATTGGGCAATGCTTCTTCAAATTACACTAGCTGTGCGAGCGAGACAGCTATACAGGATAGTAAACGACCGTTAAAGCGAGTTCCATAGAGCAGGTTGTTTTTTTTTTCTTTTGAAGCAGTGATTCGTTTCTTCACTCTTCAATGTATGGGCGTGTCGTTTTGTTACGGCGCCTCGATTGTTTAAGTATTCGGTTCGATACCCGGCCGGTTGGGATTACTTTGGATTAGATTTATGATGTAGAAAATATTCAAAGTGTAAATATGTAGGTACTATAAATAATTATGATTGTTGTCTAACTGCGTTAGAAAGAAAAGTTCTCTGGAATCTGACCTTATTGCCAAGCTGTATAGCAATAATTATCCATTGGTTAGGTTAGTTTGGTTGTAAGACGCGTCAGCGACACGATTCACCAGTGCAACAATAATACAAAAATATACATTTGTAGATTAAGTAATCCAAAAATAATTGTCTCCAAAACTATATTATACTAAATTTTGCCCGCGACTTCGTTCGTGTAGAATAGTTACTTTGGGCTAAGGTTAACACGCAGCGGAAGCTCTCAAGTAAAAAATAACATTTTGAAACATTCTTTATTGGTGCTGCCCTTCTATGGGTATTAGCGTGATGGTATATAGCATATAACGATCCTCGATAAGTGAGCTATATAACACTGAAAGAATTTCAAATCGGAAAAGTATAGATGAATCTATACTAATATTATAAAGAGGTAAAGTTTGTGAGTTTGTGACGTTGTAGGAGTTAATCTCAGGAACTACTGGTCCGATTTGAATAATTCTTTCAGTGTTATATAGCTCGTTTATCGATGGTTATAGGCTATATATCATCACGCTAAGACCAATAGGAGCGGAGCACAGATAAAAAATGTTTAAAAATCGGAATGATTTTTCCTTTTGAGAACTCCTGCGTGTTAATATTAGTGTATCTATTCCACACAAACGAAGTCGCGGGCAGAGGCTAGTAACCTATAAACCCGGACGTATGAGGCAAATTTCCTAAAAAGAAACATGTCATAGTGTTGATTGAGTAATGTGTATACAACATTTCTTACTTTGTCACAGACAGCTATATATCCAGGAAACATTGCCCACCTGAATTATGTACGTGCATATATTTGAGGTGTTTTACGTAATATAGTTCGGTTATTGTGCACAAGTGAAGTGGATGGGAAATAATACCACGGACCATGGATTCCGACTTGTCACAAAGCTCCCTGGAAAGATCTAAGAGCCACCATCTTGTTTGAACATTGAAATAATCGCCAGAAACTTGTAATATCATTTCCTGGGAGTTTTTGACGGGATTTTAGTCTGTCATGTAGTGGATTGTATATTTTATTCATAATTTTGTGTTATTTGACTCTATATTATGTAAATTTGGTGGTGTTTTACGTAATAGTTAGTTTATTGTGCATAAGTGATGTGAATGGAAAGTAATACCACGGAGCATGAAATTCTGAGATACCACAAAAACTCCCTGGAAGGTTCTAACAAGGGGTCCACCATCTTGTTAGAATATTTATTCATACGACGCTTAATATTGAAGTGATCGCACGACGCTTGTAATATTATTGACTACGCGACAATGGCAGTAATAGTCTGAAAGAGTGTTTGCCAAAAATAAAGTTATAAAAAAGATCATTTTTTACCTCTATCACCTTCTCTGCAATGGCGGTAATAATCTACTTGAACATTTATTGCCGAAAAAAGTTTTCACATTCGTCCTTTGAAAACCACAAATAGTCTATAATAATTTCTTATGTATAATAATGTCTTATACCTTCTATGTCTAGTTATATTGAAATTTTGAAATTAATGTAACAAGAGCGTCGCAACGAAGCACAATTGAGTATTTCCGTTTGTAAGCTATTGAGCATGTGCTGAACATGTGTTTTGTCAAGTTTTCTCATTACAAATCATTTGTTTTTTCTCGAACTGGCTACGCTATTGGTCTAGCAAGGCCTTAATAGCTTCACTGGGCCGATGTTAAGCGATCACCGCTGTTCATAGACACTAGCAACATCAGGAGAGTCGCAAGTTCGTTGCTAGCCTGTGTTTGGAAAGGGGGAATGAGAAGAAGAGCGGATGTGGTTCTCCGACGCTCTCACTGAGCGAACGAAACACAACAATGCAAGCACTGTTAATTCACGTCGGTGTTTCTGTGGATCGGGCGAGCTGACCCATTCATGCTGAAACCAGTAATAACTTCAGCGTGGCTCTACCACCTAATTAGTATTGCCTTAATAACAATTCAAAAAACACAGCTACAATGGCTGCTTTATAATTCCAAAACAAAAATAACGAACAAGCATTATGATTGTGATAAAAATAAATTACAAATTAAATATATAAAGCATGTTAAAACATCTGTGAAAACGCTGTCTGTGCCGCGTCGCGTCGGCTCTACTCGATCTCTTACCATAAACAATGAGTTAGATAACCATAGACTATGGTATGCAAGTACACTCGCTTGCAGAAGTGCTCTAAAACGATATTTATATAATTCAAGTGCCGTTAGTATTCATTTTAAGGTTAGAAATTGTTGTTAGTTGAAAGAATTATTTTATTAAGTTTAAAAATTTATTTATGTAACTCCCGACCGACCCCTCCCCTTTGATCAGCAAAAGTAAGTGTAACAGAGTTTTTTTTGTATAGAAAGCAAACGTATAGGCCGGTTATCCGATGTTAAGTAACCACCACCGTTTATAGACCCTTGCAATACCAGGGTAGTCACAAGTGCGTTGCCAGCCTGTGTCAGCGGGGGACGGGAAGAGGAGAGGTGTGCCTCCGGCATTCTCAGTGACCGAACGAAACGCAACAATGCAAGCTCTGTTACTTCACGTCGGTTTTCTGTGAGTGGATGGTACTTCCTCGGGCTAGCTGACCCATTCATACTGAAGCCAGTTATAGCTTCAACGTAACTCTACTAACTCTAAAGGAGTGGCAACACGGATAGGTGTCACTTTTGTGCATGAGAGTTTTTAAATGGTTACCTCGATAATTAACTACCTGATCCTGCCACGCGTTGCTGTGGCTCAGTTATTATACCATTACATATTGATAAGAATTCATAATTGTTGTCGATAAACGTCACTTAACGAACTAGCACACAGCGAAAGCTCACAAATCTATCATTAGTGTGGTATTCACATCTGTTTACACTCGGAACAATAATTATATACATTTTCTACACAGTTTGTTTATCAATGAAACATGTGATAGGCGGCACAATCTCAAATATATATATTTTTTTATTGTATCACGACATAGTGACTGCACTATACCTGATGGTAAGCATAGTACAATCCAAAAACAGTGGCGACCAGCGAGAGACAGATCATCCATCGTCGGTCGCCGCTATCATGCCGGCCATAATGACGAAAGTCACCCGGTACTGGATATGCACAGGCTGATCCCGAAACGCGACGCGCAAAAGCGATTCACTATGACGGGCTTTTTCGCCATGTACATAGTGGTTGCGACCCAGTCGGGCTGTAAAACCCTACCACCAGTAAATATCAATTTTAGATGTATTCAGCCCACTATACTACGTGTCGCTATTCTGACGCATGCAGCGCAGGCTAGTCACACTTACTAGCATGTCATGACGCGAAATTATACAAAAATCTCCTACCAAAAATATCGCTCAACGCGCCTAAAGAAGGTTTCACTACAATAAATCAGATTTATATTGTATATATTTGGCTTTTTTGATTTAAAGTTTGCCGACCATTGCCTTAGGTCATCAGAAACAAGCAAATTCAAAACCTACTGCCAATCTTTAGTGCCTACGTAAGACTAAAACGACCTCTTATCTTCTAATAATAATATATATAATACCTTTAAACGAGCAATTCTTGTATATTTTTATATTTGTATATATTCAGGATCTCGGAAACGGCGTCATCTATTTCGGTGAAAATTTGTATGTAGATAGTTTCGGGGACGATAAATCGATCTAGATAGAACAAGAATACTTCTTTTAACTGAGTTTTCTCCCAATGAAAAAATATAGCTAGAATACAAAGGTAAATTTCGCCGGCGCTGTCAAAACAAAAATAGCTCAGATGGAAATCGGTTGCTTCGATAATCCGTGTAACCCCAAGTCGAATCCGAGTGCCAGGAGAATATAAGATAGAATATAGAATATATTTTTTCGTAAAAAAAAAATAATTCTATAAGGCAAACACTTTATTATAATTTAAAAATGTATTTTTAAAAAACCGAGCTAGGCTCGGTCGCCCTGGTACTGTATTTATAGATAAACAAGGCGTTTATGTACGCGACAGTACCGCGGTAACCCCGCCGGCTGGTTACCACATCTCGACACGATGGAACAAGTTTTAATAAAGTTTCACTTACACATACCAGAGAAGCTTCATTCTAAAGCTTTAAGCTTGTAAAATCACCGCTATAGAGAAACAAGATATGTCTGGAATGCCTTGAGAAGAGTTTAAAACATAATCTATACTAATATTATAAAGAGGTAAAGTTTGTGAGTTTTTTTATTATTTTTTATTAAAGCACGACATAGTGACTGCACTATGCCTGATGTTAAGCATAATACAATCCAAAAACATCGGCAACCACCGAGAGACAGATTATCCATCGCCGGTCGCCGCTGTCATGCCGGCCATAATGACGAAAGTCACCCGGTACTGGATATGAACAGGCTGATCCCGAAACGCGACGCGCAGAAGCGAGTCACTATGACGGGCTTTTTCGCTATATGCATGGTGGTTGCGACCCAGTCGGGCTGTAGAACCCTACCACCCCGCTTTCGCCATTGCCTCGTTCGTTATTCAGCAGGGTGCACCACGTGCAAGTAAGGTTGGCTTGGGTGTCTCAAGTCTTAAGATGTTATTCGACACCCCTTACACCCCTTTGTGACGTGTATGGGGTAATCTTAGGAACTATTGGTCCGATATGAAAAATTCTTTCAGTTTTATATACTATAGATCATTTGTCCAGGAAAGTTATAACCTATAGGTTATATATCGTCACGCTAAGACCAATAGGAGAGGAACACTAATGAAGTATGTTTCAAAATCTGGGTATTTTTGTTCTTGAGAGCTTCCGCAGCGTGTTAACATTAGTCAATAATAACTATTTCACGCGGACAAAGTCGCGACTAGAGGTTAGTCCTTTATAAGTTATCGTGTATTGGACCTATCTCTCGGTTGTGGTAGTTTCTTGATGAAAATAAACCTATGTCCTAAGTAGTCAAGGCGTCAAATAAACAAACACACTTTCGCATTTATAATATTAGTAAGGACTAAAGTAATACTAGTACTAAAGTGTTACTGGTACTAGTACTAAAGTAGGATTAGTACTAAAGAAGAAAATCAGCCCAAATCTTGCCCTTATATTACGACCGTATAATTAAATGAAATCGCAACTGTACAACTAAACACAACTTCTATAAAACTAACAATCTGTCGTTCAGTTATTGTGTATAAGTGAATGGAAAATAGTACCATAGACCACGAATTCCACAATCGCACGAATGTCACAAAAACTCCCTGGAAAGCTATAAAAAGGGAACCACCATCTTATTGGAACATTGAACTAATCACACGACACTTTTTTTTTTTCGAGATGTCTACGCTATTGACCCAGTGGAGTCTTAACAGCTTCACCGGACTACTAAGGCGAGCGCTTAAGGCACTCAGCCGATTTTATCTTGGCAACCAGCTCAAGGGTGCACGGCACACCTCGGCTTGGCTGTTGCCTGTTGCATGCAAAATCGCGACCTATCTTAGCTAACCTAGCTAACTATTCATATATGTATGAGTTGTTGAAACGTATATGTGTACCAAGCATACACGCCTCAGCAACTCCTCCATATATTTATTATCGGAAGATTGAGAGTTTTTCAGTTCGACGAGGGAAATAAGTAAACCCTTCCACTTTCATGTGTAAGCGTGTAGGCGTGCACGTGTGTGGGGGTGATCGTGTAGTGTTGTAGCAGTGATGTATATTTGTGTGTCACCGTATCGCGCAAGCAACGCACTCAAGGGCTCCCTGCCGAGGGATCGAACCTAGGCTTGAGCCGCTGCCGTGGGAGGCCTAATCGGGTAGAGGGAGGCCTAATCGGGTAATCACACGACACTTATTGCGTAAAACGTGTTGTAATCTTCATTGAAAGAAAACATTGACACTGGCAAATGCTTCTGCGGAGCCAATATATTAAAAAAAAAGAAAAACAATCTGTCAATTTTGAAGATTTTGCTACTGTGTTTTATTACACTCACTCGCTTTTTTATATGGAGTATTTTTTACTCAAAATTATAACTTTAAACCTTGTCCTAATAATTAGAAACACAACGCATAATAATTATTTTTGTAGGTGGTAGAGCCCCGCTGAAGCTATTTTTGGTTTCAGCATGAATGGGTCGGCTCCTCCGGGGTAGTACCACCCCTCTCACAGATAACCGACGTGAAATAACAGTGCTTGCATTGTTGTATTTCGTTCGGTCAGTGAGAGAGCCGGAGGCCCGCGTCCCTTCCTCTTTCCGTCTTTCCCTTTCCTTCCCCTCCCCCTTCTCCCATATTCAGGCTGGCAACGCACTTGCGACGTCCCTGATGTCGCTAGTGTCTATGGACGGTGGTCATCACTTAACATCACGTGACCCACCAGTTCGTTTGCCTCCTTTGATATAATAAAAAAAAAAAATTAGCTAAGTAGATGCAATCCTTCTAAAGTGATTTTTATTCCACATTTGAAAATTTTTTTTTAATGGATTAATTGAAGATTTATCACAACAGCGTACCGTTGCGTAAATTATGGAAAACCCATGTCACCTTATAAATTTGTTACCTACATATCAAGCTCGAGGGTAAATTAGAAGAATTTGAATGAAATCGCAAAAATATGTAAACAAAAGAAATGTACACATTTATAATTGGTATGCCAAAATCCAGGTGTACGGTATGTAGAACTAGTTACGGATTAAAATTTTAAATTCGATCACCGCGAGATACCCGTCAATGATTATAATGGAGACAATATGTCTTCTAAGGTCAGTGTATCTTGGAGGCCACATCTGTCTGGGATCGCGAAATGTTACCTCGTCCCATCCGTGTTGCACAATTAAAATTCGTTCACCCCAGAACTCTGCACCCTCAATGCCTTTGCATCGCGGAAGCTTGAGAAATTAAAAAAAATGTATATATACAACAATAGACAAATCAGATGATCCACATTCGCACGGGAAATGGGTTCCATTGTCGTTGCGGACGGTACGGGGTCACGACCTCGGCTGTATGGGGCGCGATCCTTTGCCTTATTGTGAAGAATATTATTCCTAATGTCTTTACTACTTCCAGTTACCGTTTTTTTTTTTTCAAATTTGTTGTACAAATTTATAACACTGAAATCATGTATATATATTGACAGCTTGCGCAAAATCATAGGCCGCTCTCAGTATAGCTTCGTAGAATACAAATTTAGGTTACATGTGTACTATGCATAACAATTTGATAATTGGCAATTGTTTTGTATTAGAAGCAGTGAAACGCGGCCATCACTCTGTTTACACAAACATATTGCTGTCTATAACACGATCATGATCTATACCTTACCTGTGAGGTTTTATAAATTAATTAAAAATTACAAAGAATTTAAAAAAAATATTAAAAATACCCATTTACACCGTCGTTATTAGACATTCTGCAAGTAAATTTAACGAACGTAAAGAATAAAAGGAAAGCTTTCTTATACTGTTTTTATAAAACATATGTTGGTGTTATTAGTATATTTAAAAACGAAAATTACTAGTAGTATAAAAAATAACAAACATTTGAATATTGTTCACAATGTAGTGCGAAGAGTTCGTCGATAGATGGCTTTAAAAACAAACCTGACAACTACATAACGGCGCGTAATTTTGTAACTCTTTACTGATAAGTAGATATATCAATCATAATTCTACGAAATACACTAAACCAATATTATCAATACTTATACAATCTATATATATATATACTGACATTATAAAGGGGTAAAATTTGTTAGTTTGTGTTAGGGGGTAATCTTAGGAACTGGTTAGATTTAAACAATTCTTTCAATGTTATATAGTTCATTTATATCGCTAAGACGAATAGGAGCGGAACACCAATGAAAAATGTTTCAAAATGGGGTTTTTTTCCTCTCGAGAGCGTCCGCTAAGTGTTAGCGTTAGCCCACAGTAACTGTTACTACGCGGACGAAGTCGCGGGCAGAGGCTATCGTTTATATAAAATAATTACAAATGTTTTAACAAAGTTTCGATAGTTCAACGGATGTTTTTTTCGATAACAAAGTCCGTTGTACTCGTAATGAATAATATATATATACGGTACCAAGAGGAAATGAGTGAATTCATTTATCGTATATCAATAATAATAACTATTGTTATAGTATCCTGCAAATATAACAACTAATATGCAAAAGTTCGCCCAGAAGACAAATGCTAACCCAAAACGTATCTAAGGGATGCAACAGTACTTTTTTCTTCGGACTGTCTACGCTATTCTACCTAGCAAGGTTTTAAAAGTTTCACCGGAGTACTAAGGCGAGCGCTTAAGGCACTCTAGATGGAATAAACTATATCCTATATCGCTGTGTCTATCTATATTAATTACTAATAATATTATAAAGAGGTAAAGTTTGTGAGTTTGTGACGTTGTAGGGGGTAATCTCAGGAACTATTGGTCGGATTTCAAAAATACTTTCAATGTTATATAGCTCATTTATCGAGAAAGGCTATAGGCTATATATCATCATGCTAAGACCAATGGGAGCTGAGCACCAATGAAGAATGTTTCAAAATCGGGATGTTTTTTTCCTCTTGAGAGCTTTCGCTGCATATTAGTTAGCCCAAATTAACTATGTCCACGCGAACGAAGTCGCGGGCAGAGGCTAGTAATATTATAAAGAGGTAACGTTTGTCATTTTGTGACGTTGTAGGGGGTAATCTCAGAAACTACTGGTCCGATTTGAAACATACTTTCAATGTTATATAGCTCATTTATCGAGAAAGGCTCTAGGCTATATATCATCATGCTAAGACCAATGGGAGTGGAGCACCAATGAAGAATGTTTAAAAATCGGGGTTTTTCCCTCTTGAAAGGTTCCACTGCGTCTTAGCGTTAGCCCAAGGGAACTATTCCACGCGAACGAAGTCCCGGGCAGAGGTTAGTTTTTAATACTGTAAAAACTATAAAATTATTATTTTTTTGTACCGCAACGTCCGTTGGTCCGCGCAACGACTATGTCGCGCGTACAATAACATAATCGGCATTATTCTATTTTTAAAACCCGAGTTACCATAGAGTACAACGTTCCATTTTCAAATATAGTCTTCGCGTGTTTGAAAACAATCGAGTATTGTTTATGGTCGTGCGTCATGGATATGCGATTTCGTGGTATTTTACGTTTGCAGTCGATTTTAATTTGTTTCTGTTATTAACGTATTTTTGCAGTATTTCGCATACTGTACTATATTTTTTTAACTAAATGTTGATTCCGAATCCTAGTATATATAAATATCATAATAATGTAAATCTAGAGTGTCTGTACTTAGATTTTTGTGTAAAAAATTATTGGAATAAGTAATAAATACATTTCAATGATTTGTAGAAATATCTGTTTGTCTGTCTGTTTGTTTCGATCACTGCTAAAGTAATGCGGTGACGATAAAACCTCATCAAGATCATTAAGTATATTCTCGATTAACATTTAGTCTTCGTTTCATTAAAATCGGTTCACTCTATCAATAGTTATTGTAATTTTAATGTCGATGCGACTTAAAAGTACGAGAGAAAAGTAGATAAGTAAATGGACTTAATACATTCAGATGAGTTTATTAGTCACTATTGAAGTTATACTTTTCTTGGCGCGTTAGGGAAAAATGATGAGAGTAAATTTTTACCATGCGCGCGCACACTGTCACGAAAAACCGACACCCTGAAGTTAGCTATAGTCAACATTTTGTTTCTTTGTATCTGTTGTTTATATTTCTTTGTATTAAAACTTACAATGTATTAAATATCTTTTTTCTATTGTTAGAGTCGTTTTTCAAACAAAAGTAGAATAAGGCGAACGATAAAAATTTTAAAAAGATCTCTATCTTGTTAAACCAAAGAAGTATAACTTCTAACACGTGTACATAAGTACACACACACTTTTTTCTTTTTTACATTAGGTCCGCGGACGGAATCGCGGGCACAGCTAGATGTGAAAGGGAACGCGGTCGGTCACTTGCTAATTTTGAAATCGTAGACCAGTATTGTTCGTTGTTGAACGTTTCAGCGGGTGACGTCACCGGTGTAACGGTTTTTCGCGCTACGCTGCACGGCACAGCGCATGCGCGAACGCCACCCTCCTGTGTTGCGGTACAAGTGCAAAAAACGACTTTTCTCAAATTATCCGATACGAAATATATATAAGAGTTATTGAGGTATGTAGCTTAGCTTAGTTCGGTCGCTAATTGTATGACCTAGGCAACAGTCGAAGCCGAGGTGTGTGTGCACCCTTAAGTTAATTGTCAAAATTAAATCAGCTTAGTGCTTTAAGGGCTTGCCTTAGTAGCCCAGTGAAGCTGTTAATACCTTTACTAGGTCAAGAATGTAGTTCGGAATGAGAAAATAGAACTTTTGCGCTTAAGTCTTGCATTAGAAGGTATTGCGATTTTTGTCTTTGTGTTACTTAAACTGTATAATTTGTATGCAGCGTGCATTTTTATGTTCAATCTCAAGCGATGACAGCCACTTCGATAACAGCAACTTCGTCGGCGTCGTTTAATATCTTAATCGTTTTCTTACGTCTCAAAGGGATTATCGCAGCTTTTTGGACTAAAGCTCCCAGGCGGTTTGACTCCATCCGACACTTCCAACAATTATCATTCTATTTTAACCAATTTACATAAAATCTTGACAAATGATATACCTAAACCTTCCCAAATTTAAGCTTTACTTGAATGAAACGATTGGCCATTCTAAACTATTCGCCTGACCACTCGTTTTCGCATCATCCTAATGATAAAAAAATATAATACATTTTTGATAATAAATAAAATATAAAAATACTCAATCGATTGTTTTTTATTTATTTATTACAAAGTACTAATCTCTGGGACTATCAGATTTAAAATTTGTCTTTGCGTGTTACAGCCTATTTGTTTATAAACATTATGAATTATATAACACCGCTGCGAATCTTATGAACAAGGCAAACACCTTACAAAATGTGGGTCGGTAAATATACTCAGCGAGAACGAACCGCGGTTATATTTCGAAACTAAACATATTTAAAAACTATCGAAACATATTTGTTATCCAAACGACTTTTGTCTGAACGGTTTATCATTTAAAAATGTAACGAATGTTGAATGTACGTCACACGTTTCTAGATCAAATGAGATCACGGCCTGTGTATCAAATCTAACTGGGACACGCGTGTTAGCGTCCTAATCATGTTTTGTTTTTACTGCATTTAGGTCAATTATTATTTCTCGTTGAATGAATAAACGATTTCCATCTTATTATCATTTCAACGTATATATAATATTTAATCGATTTTAACATATTTTTTTTAATTCGTCTTATTGTATGTCAGTTGAGGTAAAATTTTGTTTTTGTGTTAGTTGTATCTATGAGATTAACAGCAAATATGACGGTGGCTTGATCGGTAGAATATAAATCTAATGTCAGAGCATGTATGAGAGTTTTCTTTTATTTGCGTATATTTACTAATTTATACTGGTAACACTATCAGCTGACGGTGATGGAACACATCGTGAGGAAACCTGAATGATTTGGATTTTTCGTAGTTTGAAATCCTCAATAGGTCGTGGGCTAGCGTGAAGATGATACCCATACTTTCCTGCAGGTCTACAGGCTGATGTTGATAATGGTAATTTTTAATATTATGAATTCGTAATACCATATTCTATACCAAAGTAATCTTTAACCCAAACTTCGACATTACAAATTGGTGAATGGAACTTTTAGTAGGATATTTTTACAACTTTTTTTATACCTGTAGCGGTTACTAAGAAAATCTGCCTTTTATATATTGACAATTTTTTTAATAAACTTGATAGTTTCGTCAAAAAATTGGAAGGAAATGAGAAAATATTATAAATTATATTTCAAAGTCGAATAACTTCAAAACGCGTCGGTTTATAAAAAAAATACAAGATACATTTTTTGTAAAGCGTTCAATTTTATATATGAAAAAATATTTGGTCTAGCCTTTTTGATGAACTATTAAAAAGTTATCAAATTGTAAACTCAATAAAACAAGCTTTTCCATGGTATTCATACGGAAAAAAAACCATGCGGCACAACTTAATATTAATATTAAGGGCTGTGGCTTTCATATGATTTTTTTTCATCATTTTTAACAATATTTTCGATATAATTAAGAGAAAAAATAATAATAGTCGATTTTTTTATCAGTCTAACGTACCTACAGTGAAAGGTGGACGGTGTAACAAAGGGAACGTTAAAAAAACATTGCGTGTATCAGTGTATCGAAAGAAGTGAATCTAATAAAAAAAAAACTTGCTAAATTGTACACTTAAACCTTCCCTCTGAATAACTTAATCTAGTGGTGAAAACCACAAGAAAATCCGTTTAGTAGTTTTAGAGTTTACAGCTAACAGACAAACAGGATGATATGAGAATGCTCATAAGCTATATACTATACTAGCCTCTGCCCGCGACTTCGTTCGCGTGGAGTAGATACACTAACACGTAGCAGTTCTCAAAAGGAAAAAACATCCCGATTTTGAAATATTTTTCACCTGTCCTCCGCTCCTATTGGTCTTAGCGTGATGATATATAGCCTATAACCATTCTCGATAAATGAGCTATATAACACTGAAAGAATTATTAAAATTGAACCAATAGTTCCTGAGATTACCCCCTATAATGTCACAACATCACAACGTCACAAACTTTACCTCTTTATAATATTAGTATAGATAAAGCCCCGTAGTATATTTATCCATTTTTGTATACTACTAGACACAGATAGACACTTATACATACTTACACGTACATACAAATACATACCTTACGTCTAACGCGTTACGAATTGTTTCCCCTAAAATGCCATAAGAAGTTTACTTCAAAAACCAATAGATACTTACTGAATCTTCCGCGTTTATCGAAAACTCGCATATAACAAGTCAATTAGGACGTGCGGCGGCGTGTCAAGGAGTCTTCATTAACGTAATTGCTCATAAACAGGACGTGGCACAGTTCCGAACGACGCCTGTTCCTTTCCTAATCATTCATAACGTTCGCCGCGTTGACTTTCAAATGTCTTCGAGGATTGTAGAGATCATTTCATTCTGTAACAAAACGAAGTAGAATGTTTCAAATTACTGTATAAACTGTGACTATTTATCCGCGTAGAGATTCGCCTTACAATAAATAACTTCCACATAAAAGTGCGTGTAGATTTTTTTTTAAACTGACTACGCTTTCGTCTTAGCGATGTCTTAATAGCTTCATCGGATTACGTGCGTCTAGATCAGCGACATCTTGCCTTTTACGTGCCGAACTGCGGAAGTCAAAGCAATTACTATTTACTCATATTTTCCCAAAATAATTGAGTAACACAACAATAATAATAATAGTGTTGAAGTTCCGGTAGCGTTGTAGTCCCGCTAATGTGTCTTTTTCGATCTGACTACGCTATTCACTTAGCAAGTTCTTAAGAGCTTCACCGTACTACGTGCGTGTAGATCAGTGACATCTTGCCTTTTTTATGCCGAACTAAGTCATAGCAATGAATGTTTACTCATATTTTTCCAAGATAATTTAGTAACACAAAAATAATAATAATAGTGTTGATAGCGTTATAGTCGCTGATGTGTAGTAGCGGTACCGAACGTAGACAATAACACGAAACTATGGTAGTCCGGTGAAGCTGTTAAGATCTTGCTAGGTCAATAGCGTAGTCAGATCTAGAAAAAGAAACACGAAACTGTGAAATCTTTCACATAACGGAATATTCTGGTCGCAAATATAATCAATATTTAATATAATTATAATATATATTATAATCGTCTGTGATGATTGTTTTATTCTTTCATGAAAAGTCCACCTATTATTTATTTAATTGTAAGCTGTCATGTATTTGAAGTTATGCTTGTAACGCCTTATGAAAAAATTCTAAGAGTGATTTTTGTCTCTTAAAACGGAAGCCGCACGCACCTACGTAACACACCATGAAGTTAGTTATCATAGCTTGAAATTTAAGTAACACGTTTGATATAACACACAACTAAATTGATTTTAGTCTAGGACCGAAAATACATGCTCCGATTTAATCAACTAACACACCATGAGGTTACTTTTAGTAACACACCGTGAAGTTACTTGATAAACATTTTTTAATTGAAAACTTTTTTGGGTGCTTGGAGCTGTATTTCTTTTGGAAGCAGATAAACTTCTGACTTCCCGTCATGACATGCTAGTGAGCGTGATCGACCGTATTGCGCTTGTCCGGCTTGCGTCAGTTTAGTGTGTACATCTTATATCGATATGTTGTATTTAGATTGTACAGCCCATCATACTTAAGATTACTTAATAAATTGTATAAAAATGTATATAATTATTGTTACGACTGGTAATAGATGTGAAAACCAGACTAATGCTCATAATTTCAATGTACAAATTATTAAATATAAATAATTCTGATTATTATTAATTTTAAGATCCAAAAGGAAACACAATTATTCCGTTGTTCTGAATTTTGTATTTATGTCGGCTGTACTTATACTATCTCGATTTTGTTTAACTGTAAATACTATTTAATTATAATTTTGTTAATATTGTTTAGTCATTATGGTAAAAAGTAATTACAGCCAAAAACGTTCATGGTGATATCTTTTAGAACAACGTACCGGTTATATTGACCCGGAACAAAGATCCCGGCTGAATTCTGTATCACCGATTCTTAGTAGTTAGTTGTGATTTGTCCCGTAGTCCGATGAAGCTGTTAAGACCTTGTTAGGTCAATAGTGTAGTCAGTTCGAAAAAAAAAAATGAGTTGTCCCTTCGATGTCGTTATTAGATTTTGACTCTATATGCAGCGTAGATTATAAATACACCGAGAAGTCTTCTATGTAATAATGTATCACTAACTGATACCAGAAATTGCGTCAGACACATTGTATTAACACATTTAACATCAAAGACAATTTACAATATTTTGCTATAATTTTTACCCCGTTTGTTTTTCTAGGATTATTAACACATTCCCGTAAATATGAATTTCGAAGTTGGTAACCCCACGAATGACCGTAAAAAGTTTATCTTAATTACTTATATAGTCTGTGATGGCCTTGGATTATTTTATTTTCGTAACCATTCATCATACCTAATCTGTATGTATGTTTGCGTTTTTTATACAATAATTTTTGCCAATATTTTTATCTGGTCGTAAGAGAAGTCATAGAGGTAGGATTGAATCGCAACTTCCATATATAAGTGTGCACATATTTTAGCATATTGTATAGCTTTTAGCTTATTCTAAAATGTAATGACACATAGATATAGTTAAAATTTAAATAAAGTATAATTATATGCTAAAATTTGTGCATTTTCAGTTAAATTTTCAAAAATTCGATCTATACTAATATTGTAAAGAGATAAAGTTTGTGACGTTGTAGGGGGTAATCTCAGCAACTACTGGCTCGATTTGAAAAGTTGTTTTAGTCTTATATAGCGCATTTATCGAGGAAGGTTATAGTCTACATGTTATCACGCTAAAACCAATAAGACCGGAGCACCAGTGAATAATGTTTCAAAATCGGGTTTTTTCCCTCTAGAGAGCTTCCGCTGCGTGTTGGCGTTAGCCCAAAGTAATTATTTCACGCGGATAAAGTCGCGGGCAGAGGCTACAATTTAATAAACAGAATTTAAGTGTCAGTTATCTATGAATTAATGATTTTGCTAAATGAATATGAACGTATATACCGTACTTGTAAAAAAAACAATATTGCATACTTCTGTGTCTGTTGGTTTGTTCTGGTTTTTATTTAAAAAAAAAAGATTTTCACGCAAATATAACCTTTACAAAGATACAAATGCAGACGAGGTCGCATTCGTCGGCTAGTTTTAATGTAATCATCAACTAAAACTCACGGTAACGCAATGATTTATGTTACAGCGCGGGGGAAAAAAAACCACCACAAATGCACGTGTTCCAAGTGTTTGTGTAAAAAATAAACACACCACAACGAATATTCTGATTTACGGAAACTTTAACGAATGCCGCGTAACGGTTTTTGAACGTGGCGTGTGACATTTCAGAGCTATTTTGAATCTCGAACGAGAATCTCTATGCTTCAAATATGGCGGCGTAAACTGTGAGATTAGGTGACGTAGTTACAAAAAATTAAACCACTACTTCCCTACTAATTCATATTTGACAATTATATGAGCCTTCCTCTCTCTTCGGTAAGATTAATCCTATAATTGTTAAATAATTAAGTTTCTTGAATACTAGCTGACACTCGGGACTTTGTCTGCGTTATTCATTACAGTACCTGGGCGACTGAGCCCAGCTCAGTTCTTTAAAAACATTTTTAAATTAAAATAAACTAACTGTTAGGTTTGCCTTATAAAATTAACATTTTTTAAGAAAAAAAAAAAAAATATTCTGCTGTTACTCGGATTCGAACCGGGTTTACACGGATTTTCGAAGCAACCGATTTCCATCTGAGCTATTCTTGTTTTGAAAGCGGCGGCGAAATTTACCTTTATATTCTAGCTATATTTTTTCATTGCCTGAAAACTCAGTAAAAAAAGATTTGTATGAATAAAATGTAGGTAGATCGATTTACCCGAATCTACCTACATACTTAGTTTCACGGAAATAAACGCCGTTTCCGAGATTCTGAATATATACAAATATACAATAATTGCTTGTTTAAAGGTATTAGTACCTGGGCGACCGAGCCTAGCTCGGTTCTTTAAAAAACATTTTTGATTGAAATCTTAGTAAAAAAAAGTTTTCTATGAATTAAATCTAGCTAGATCAATTTATCGTCCCCGAAACTAACTACATACTAAATTTCACCGAAATATATGACGCCATTTCCGAGATCATGAATATATAAAAATATACAAGAATTGCTCGTTTAAAGGTATGAGATATATACACATATATATACTACGTAACGTCGCTTTTTCTGTATAGTCTTTAGGCAGACTCATTACCCTATAATACCAAATACTTTTTAATAATTTTAACTCAACTTGCGATAACTGAGCCACAGCAACGCGTGGCCTTGTCAGTTATCTATAGTAATGATTTTTTTTTTTCAAATTTTACCCAAAACAGTTGCAGCGGTTCCCATATGCCTTGGATAATGTTACTTAACGTGCAAATTCAATATTTAGGCTAGCCGACGACATCTGGCTTCGATGCGGGAGGTACGTCCCGGAGGTCTGCGCTATATTTGGAGGGGATTTCTCGTTCAATGATATTGTAAAATGGTTATAACGTTTCTGTTATTTATTTCCTTGAATATGAATAAAATATGTACTAGCAAATTCCCTGCGAATTGGTCTGCATTTTACAACAACATAAATTTATTAGCTGACCCGTGCCCATTTTGTTGGGCTGTAAACATTTATAAAAAACGACTTTTTGTGACTTAAATATAAAACATATGCTGTCGTTGACTTTTCTGTAGACATAATCAAGCTCTACAACTTTTCTATAGGGCTCAATCATATATCTCTCATCGTTAAGGCAGTGATCCTAAGAAACCTTGTTGTTCGACCGTTTTCTCCGACTTACTTTGCAAATCAGACTACCACGAAATAGTCTTTTCATTTTTTGGGATAATGTATAGCCTACTAGCCCCTGCCCGCGACTTCGTCCGTGTAGTAATAGTTATAATGGTCTAACGCTAACATGCAGCGGATGCTCTCAAGAAGATATAAAAACCAATGTTGAAACATTTTTCATCGGTGATCCGCTATTATTGGTCTTAGCGTACTGATATATAGCCTTATAACCTTCCTCGATAAATGAGCTATCCAGCACTGAAAGAATTTTTCAAATCCGACCAATAGTTCCTGAGATTTCCCCCTACAACGTCACAAACTCACAAACTTTACCTCTTTATAATATTAGTTTTTTTTTTTCCGAAATGACTACGCTATTGACACAGCAAGGTCTTAACAGCTTCACCGGACTACTAATGCGAGCGCTTAAGGCACTCAGCCGATTTTATCTTGGCAACCATTTCAAGGGTGCACGGCACACCTCGGCTTGGCTGTTGCCTGTTGCATGCAAAATCGCGATCTATCTTAGTTAACCTAGCTAACTATTCATATATGTATGATTTGTTGAAACGTATATGTGTACCAAGCATACACGCCTCAACAACTCCTCCATATATTTATTATCGGAAAATTGAGAGTTTTTCAGTTCGATAAGGGAAAAAAAAGTAAACCCTTCTACTTTCATGTGTAAGCGTGTAGGCGTGCACGTGTGTGGGGGTGATCGTGTAGTGCTGTAGCAGTGATGTGTATGTGTGTGTCACCGTATCGCGCCATTAATATTAGTATAGATCAACAATATATAGCTATGAGACGGGTTAGAGATATATGCACTAATGTTTTAAATTAACTTTGAATTTCTTTTTCAACTACAGTTTATTTAATGGTGCACGTGTCCTGTTGATATATTTACTATATAACCTCGTTTTTTCTGAGTCAAATTTTAGGCAAACTCATTAGATCACAATACCTAATACTTTATTATAATTTTAGCTTAACATGTAAATAGCTGAGCTTACGAACGCCTGGCAGTCTCAGCAAATAAGGTTATGAAATAGAATCTTTTGTTTCTCCATTTTACGGAGGCAAATTATATTTCGTTTTTATTCCAAGCTCCTGTCGTGACATTAGGTTAACTTGTTAACTTCCCGTATCAAATAACTTGAACGCTTGAAGGGCTTGGCATAAGTGAAGCCTGAATCCGTATGTACACTTCCTGACCACTTTAACTTACCATCAATTTGTGTTCATTTTATTTTGACAACTTTTTGGTTTGTAATACAAGGTTTTACTATGAACTGACGCTATAACTGACTAAGATATCTATACATATAATAAGAATGTACTATTTACTTTTTTTTAATAAAACACATTTCAATCATTTTTAAAAATATCTGTCTATGAGTGATCACGTATCACTGCTAATTTACTGCGTTCACGACAAAAACTCACCAAGAATAATAAAGCATATTCTCGAGTAACGTTTAATCTTGTTTTGGCTCCGCAGAAGCATTTGCCAGTGTCAATGTTTTGTTTCAATCGAGATTACAACATATTAAACACAGTAAGTTTTATGTGATTATTTCAATGTTCCGACAAGATGGTGACTCTCTTGTTAAAACTTTCCAGGAAGTTTTTTGGCATCTCAGAATTTCATGCTCCGTAATATTAATTTCCATTCACTTCACTTATGCACAATTACCAAACTGTATTACATAAAATAGTACCAATTTTACAAAATATAGAGTCAAATAACACAAGATGATGAATCTATACTTCTATACTAATATTATAAAGAGATCAAGTTTGTGAGTTTGTGACGTTGTAGAGGGTAATCTCAGGAACTACTGGTCCGATTTGAATAATTTTTTCAATGTTATAAAGCTTATTTATCGAGATTGGTTATATCATCACGCTAAAACCAATAGGAACGAAGCACCAATGAAGAATGTTTAAAAATCAGGGTTTTTTTCCTGCTGAGATCTTCCGCTGCGTGTTAAAGTTACCCCGGAGTATCTATTCTACCCAAACGAAGTCGCGGACAGAGGCTAGTAAAATATAGAATACACTAGTTAACAGACAAAGAACCTGCAAAAACTCCAGGCTATGATTTAATCACGATATTTATATCACGCTCCGACTCAGTTGCTAGGATTCGAAGCTACATACATAGATTCGGTCTCCGATCACGATACGAACTAATCCACCATCGCTTCAGTAGGTATAAAATATAGATTAAACTTGTGTAATATCATAATTTTTTTTCCGCTCTGATATCGCCCTCTCAGTTTTGAATAGGGTACAATGAACAATGCACCAGTATCGAGCGACGTTAGCCCATCGATCGCTAACGGACTGTTTAGCTTTTAGCACCGGGGTTGAACTCAGGGGCTGTCCATTAGCTACGCGATGGGCTTAGTAGCAAAAGGGTTCAAGCCAAATCTCACGTAGAATAGAGGGGGGTTTAGACATATATCACGTTTTTTTTCTAACAAAAAAAATACGGTAATATGAACAAATCAGGTTATTTTAAAGTAAAACATGTCTCTAGACTAAATTATGGAGAAATCTGACAGAATTCAGATTACTAAATTAATAAATATAGCGTTATTTAGTGCTAATATTTCAATATGTAATTATAACCGTTATTTTCGGCTAACGCTTAACTCGTGACTTACCTAGGCCCCCCTCGGTAACGGCTCAAGCCTAGGTCCGTTCACTCGGCGTGGAGCCGTTCAGTACGCTGCTCGCACGATACAGTGACACTAAATCTTACATCACTGCCACAACATTACACATATCACCTCCACACACGTGCACGCACACATGCTTATACATGAAAGTGGAAAGGTTTTATTTTTCCCTTATCGAACTGAAATAGTTATAAAAAATTATACAACAAAAAATACATATAACAGTTGTTGAGGTATGTATGCTTGGTACACATATATGTTTCAATAACTCATATAAGTATGAATTTGTAGCTTAGTTTAGGTTAGTTGAGACGGGTCGCGAATTGCATGATCAGGCAACAGCCCAAGCAGAGGTGTGCCGTGCACCCTTGAGCTAGTTGCCCAAATAAAATCGGCTGAGTGCCTTAAGCGCTCGCCTTAGTAGTCCGATGAAACTGTTAAGACTTTGCTAGGTCAATAGCGTAGTCAGTTCGAAAAAAAAAATAACTCATGACTTTGTTTACGTGAAGGTGAAAATGTTATACGTATGTTAACCCCGATTTCGCAACATTCCTCATTGGCGCTCCGTTCCTATTGGACTTAGCGTAATATATAGTCTTCCTTAATAAATGAGCTATCTAACATTGAAAATATTTTTCTAATTTGACCAGTACTTCCTGGGATTAGCGGGTTCAACCAAACAAACTATTCAGTTTTATAATTTTTATTTTTTTTGTTCGAAATGACAACGCTGTTGACTTTGAAGGGTCCAGCTTTACCTAACTACCGAGACGAGCGCTGAAGGCACTCAGCCGATTTGGGATGCCTGGGCGACTAACTTAAGGGTGTACGGCACAACTCGGCTTGGGCTGTCGCCTGTTTTGTGCAAAAATCGCTACCTATCTAAGCTAACCTACGCTAAGCTATCTAGATATACGTATACGAGTTACTGAAACATGCATGTGTACCAAGCATGCGTGCCTCAGCAACTCCTATATGTGTATTTTGTGTCGGAAAAATTAAAAAACTATTAAAATTCTAAACTATTATATAACTCTAAAATATTAGTATAAAAGAATAGATGTAATAATAGTGAAATTAAAGTACAAAGAAAATAAAATAAATTAAACAAATTGCTTAAGTGTTTTCTAATATTTTTAATTACATTATACAGGTTTTTTCCTACAGGGCCATTTTCTAGTTGCAAGAAAAGAGGTCATAATTATTAATAATTTGATCACAAATTTATTAATGAGAGATATAATACAGACAAATAAATCGGAGCGTTAAAATGCATGTCAACACAGCTCTTTAATTCGACGCCAGATTATAATATCAATGACCGAATGGGATAGACTTTTATTATCTGTATTGAAGTGCGCGACGCACGTGCGTTTCCGGATCCGGTGTTCGTCGTTGAAAAACGTTTTTAATTTATGTTTTGCTTTACTTTCGAACCAGTAATAAAGATTAAGAGGTTCTTGGGGGTAAATAAATATACACGTTATCCAAAAAAAAAGAAGGCTTCGAGGTATATTTGTCTTAAGGTGCTGTCACTCTACCAATAATGGTAAACTTGTTATAGGGGCTTGTTCATAGAACACGTAACGCAAAAGTTTACCTTTTTTTTTTCGAAATGACTACGTTATTGACCCAGCATGTCTTAACAGCTTCACCGGACTACTAAGGCGAGCGCTTAAGGCACTCAGCCGATTTTATTTTGGCAACCAGCTCAAAGGTGCACGGCATACCTCGGCTTGGCTGTTGCCTATTGCATGCAAAATCGCGACCTATCTTAGCTAACCTAGCTAACTATTCATACATGTATGAGTTGTTGAAACGTATATGTGTACCAAGCATATACGCCTCAACAACTTCTCCATATATTTATTATCGCAAAATTGAGAGGTTTTCAGTTCGCTAAGGGATAAAAAGTAAACCCTTCCACTATCATGTGTATGTGTGGGGGTGATCGTGTAGTTTTGTAGCAGTGATGTATATTTGTGTGTCACCGTATCGCGCAAGCAAAGCACTCAAGGGCTCCCTAACGAGGGATCAAACCTAGGCTTGCGCCGCTGCCGTGGGTCAAAAGTTTACCTTTTTAGACCAAGGGTTCCTTTTCGTCACGATATGTCACATATTTTGCAACCACTCCTGTCAATATTGCGTCACAAATGACATATCCTAACCCGTACATTTACAAATAAAAAATAAAGAAGTAAAAATATATACTTTAAAATTAAGACGGACATAGTATAGGTTTAGTACTTAGTTTTTTCTTTTCTGAAAACGGATCTCTAAAAACAAACAATTCCGATCAAGCGACGTTACATTTTCAAAAGGAACTCCAGACTTGTAGGATTTTTTATTTACACAAAAATTGTTCGATTCCTAATGGATACTATCAATTCATAGTAACAAATCATCGTAATCTTATCGTATTTGGAACCATCTGTCTGTTCCCCTTAATAACGGAGGCCAAGATGTGTAAACGCAAAAAAAACACATAGGCAGAATGTAACAACGCCTTTGCCACGAAAAATAACTGTTAGAATCTTAACGCTTTTGCCACTAAAATGCATAGTTTTGTTATAAAAAATATTCGTGACAAACAGATAACATATTAGAAGGTTATGGAAATAATGTGTTAATGCCACGGTACATAAACATAATATTTAAAAAAAACTATATATACTTGATTAAGAAAGTTTAGGAAACATTTATTTTAACGGAAATATATAATTATATTACTGAATGTAATATTTATGTAACGTAAGAAAAAAGTTAAATTAAAATTCATTCGTCGTTACTGAACTAAACCGTAATGGAAGATTATATGGAAATTTTCATATAAAAAAGAATCCCGACTGAATGATCATCTTGCCGTAGTCTCAAGAAAGGTGTTGCCAACCTCACCGGCCCAATTACCCCCGCCAGCTGTGTACGCATCTGCGTGCACTTGCTACAGTTTCTTATTGTCGATGAAGCAGCTGCCGCCCCCGCACGCGCCAAACGTTACTTTGAGATTTTTTTCTTTACCTTTGACCTAACAACGGTATTGTCTGTTGATAACGGTGATGCGTTAACGTTATTATTTTTTTCATCCTTATAACTGTCGTTCATTCACCCCACGATTGAATTTTGACTACAGTAATATTTTTCTTTGAAAACTCCACTAAATAAAGTTTTAACATTAGATATTTAATTCGACCAATAGTAGTCCGGTGAAGCTGTTAAGACCTCGCTAGGTCAATAGCGTAGTCAGTTCGAGAAAAAAAAAATCGACCAAATCTCACCGGGCCGACTTTAAGGAGCCATTGCTCAAGGGTGTTAGTTAATAATGCCCTACTATGTATTGTATGTTAAAGTTAAATAAAAGATTTTAAGGTACGTCAAGTCAGATGTCTGAACGCGTTACCATTGAGTCGAATAACATATTATCCTAGAACGAGCCTTACATTTCAGTAAAACAAAAAATTTCTTTCAGACATTGCCACGCTTATAAATAAGCAAAGTCAACTTAAAAATTTATATCAGTACTTTATGAAATATTTTTTATTTATTAAAATCTAACAAAAATGAATTAAAGAAATAGTAAATTCAAAGAGTATGTAAAGCATTAAGAATAGAGTATATATATATACATTATCATGGTACATCTGTGAGTGGGTGGCCGAATGATTCCTATGTCGCGTGCCACGGGGGTTGAGTGTTAAATAAAAAAGTAAATATTACTCACTATGGACGTACCGTTCTAATTTTTCATTTACACACTGTGTAAGGGTTTTTTTTTGGTTATTTGTTACAATCTAGTCTTGCCAGGTGTATATTAAATTTTTTACAATTTTATTCGTTACGCGTTTGTACTAAATTTAGTATTTTTTTTCATAGCAGTGGAAGCATTCATTCATAACAAAATTAATAATCCGGTGAAGTTGTTAAGACTAGGTCAATAGTATAGTCAGTTCGAAAAAAAAAATATTAAAGATATTTTTTTTTGTTATATATTTGGCAACCAATCTTTTAGTAGATCATTACTGCCATTGTTAAGTAGGTAATTATATTACAAGTTTCTTACGATCATTTCAACTAACAAGATGGTGGTCGTCTTATTAGATCTTTCCAGGGAGTTTTTGTTGCAAGTAATCCATGCTCCGTGGTATTATTTCACATCCACTTTTCACTTGTGAACAATAACCAAACTATATTACATAAAACACCACCTAGACCACCTGTGCCTTAATAGATAGAATAAGAATACAAATGATTACTAAAATTATAAATGCAAAAGTAACTCTGTCTGTCTGTATGTCGTGCTTTCACGCCGAAACTGCTTAACCGATTTTAATGAAATTTGGTACACAGACAGTCTAAAGCCTGGGAAAGGACTTAGACTACTTTTTAATGCGAAAAATGGGTCGTATGGGGTTGAAAGAGTGGATGAAAAGTTGTATGGAAATATCATCACTTTCAGAGCTAAAAGCTTGAAACTTATTTTTAAGGCTGTTGATTCGATATAAGTAAATATGACATTCGAAGTTTGTAAAGGTTTTACTCTTAAGTGTGTAAAATGAGAATAGGAAATAGGGGATGAAAGTTTGTATGCAAATATGTAAGGTTCTGCACCGATTTAAAAAAAAATCAGTGTAAGATAGCCCATTTATCGAGAAAGGCTAGGCTATATATCATCCCGCTAAGATCAATAGGAACGGAACACCAATGAAAAATGTTTTAAAATATTTTTTCCACTCGGACGTAAGTTAACATCGGCTAAGTGCCTTAAGCGCTCGCCTTAGTAGTCTGGTGAAGCTGTTGAGACCTTGCTAGGTTAATAGCGTAAACAGTTCGAAAAAAAAAGCGAACGTAAGCAGAAGCTAGTAATAAATCCATTACATGATAATCCAAAATCCCGTCAAAAATTCCATTTAAAATATCCATAATACCAATCCATAATATATGTTGTAATTATATTAACAACCTAAGAATTCCAATTAATGATAGATTAAAAAAAAGATTTTTATAGCGTAAAAGTAGCATTTAAATTCGAATGTTAATAATTTATAATAACTGTTATATTTTCGTTATTTTAATTCGAGGTGTGCCGGGAGCTTTGACAGCTTCTACGGATGAACTTTGATTCATTTTAATGGGACGTCTGATCGACTTATAACCGTGATGAGTTTTATATTATTTCATCTCGAATACATTTTCAAGGAAGTTTATTACAGCAGCTGTCCAAGTTATTTTTTTTTACACATTTTAGAATGTTCTTAAATATATTCCTTCTTATTTTAATTCAATATCTTTATAATTACTCTTTTAATACTGGATATTGTGGAAATCTGTCATGCAGTTCTTGACTCGCTAACAACTTAGTCAGTCATTATGTATTTTTTTTTTTACTTTGCATATTTCCGCTACAATGAACATTAAGTGACAATTATTTAATGTAGAGGTAAATTAAGGTAACGCGGGCACGATTGTCGCCCTGGCAGTCTTTCTGTACAGGCCCGTGTGGTTGAAACATGTTGTGCCGATGTGCCTCCTATGATTCTCCTTGAAGGCAATACCCTGAGGGATCTACCACTCTGATCCTTCAAACCGCGAAGAGGCCCCTGCTGAGGGTCCGATATTTTTTTTTATTAACGTGAGGAAATCTCTTATGGATACCTACCTTCTCGCTGGAGAGAGTGGGTTATGTCCGGCTCGCACGGACGGTGTACTGACATACCGTATTTGTTGTGCGTTAAGGAATCGTACCTGCTACTGAACCTTGAATAGCCGCCTCAACGGTCTGCTCGGCGAAAGGTGACCACCGGGCTCCTACCTACTAGAGAGACAGACTGGGTACACATCAGCTACTTCCCCTCGTCAGCCGGACCTGTACAATGAGAGGATGAAGCCCCCCAGCCTATTCTCTCTGGTCCGGCTACGGTGGCAGAAGGAGTTGGGCAAATCACCGCCTCCTTCCGCTCGTCCTCCGTTGGTGGAGAGGGCCACTAATAAGAGGGTCCAACTCGCGAGAAGGGGAGGATAGTCGTCAGCTCTTGCGCCCTGGCCAATAAGACTGACAAGGCACCACGGAATATTAATCTGTGCAAGTCGAACATAACTCTGCCTCAGCTGTCCGGCTAGGCTCGGTATGCATATGGATTTCCCCATGTAAAAAAAAGGAACAGACTAGGAGATAGCTCGTTTTTAAATACTAATGTCAATACACACCTATAGGAGTGTAGGAGTCTGAACTGACTTGGACAGCATAATAATAAGACTCGGAATGCATACAATAGACTGGTTTATTTTAACTCCATATTATAATAGTAACAACGTAAACTAGGAAAATGCTGTTCAGTTTTAATTACAAAGTAATTACTGAACTATGATAGGAATAGTCAACTAATGAAGTACCATGTTTACTTCCTTTAGTAGCGTGTAAACAGGATAAGGCTGAGCTGATATCCTTCGACTTTGTCCGAATAGGAAACGAAACTTGAATATAATTTATTTGTTTTCAAATAAAAACAGAGTCTTTCCAAACCGCCATTGACTGTGCAAGAAAAAAAAGCGAGCAAACTTGTCGCAAAAAATTTTAAGGTTAAAAATTATGTATGGGGGACATAATAATGTTAGAAATGTTAAGGGGCATGGCCTAAAAAGGTTGGGAAACACTGTTTTTAAACTTAATTTTACAATACTACTGAATGTTGTTGGGCTATATCTCTTGGGCTATTTTGTTTTTTCGAAATGAAAACGCTGTTGACCTGGAAAGGTCTTTACAGCTTCATCGAACTACTGAGGTGAGCGCTGAAGGCACTCAGCCGTTTTGGGATGTTTGGGCGACTAACTCAAGGGTGCACGGCACATCTCGGCTTGGGCTGTCGCGAACTCCTCAGCTATTTAATACAGACTAACTCACGGGCAATTACTAGTTTCTATATAAATGTGAAATCTATACATATAATAAAAATGTAAATGTAACGTGTGTGTACATATTCGATTTTCGTGAACAAATTTGTTCCAAATTGTAGCAAGAATAAGTAATAGAATACATTTCAATCATTTTAGAAATGTCTGTCTGTCTGTCTGTTTGCATGAACACGCATCACTATTAAAGTACTGGGTTCATAATAATCCCTATAGTAAATCAGTCAACAACATATGTCTAACTTCAAGGTTTTTTTTTGTTATCAGTGCGGGGTAACGTCCCTTTTTTTTCGATCTGACTACGCTATTGTTGACCTAGCAAGGTCTTAACAGCTCCACCGGACTACTAAGGCGAGTGCTTAAGGCACTCACCTGATTTTATTTGACAACTGGCTCAAAGGTGCATGGCACACCTCGGATTGGGCTGTTGCCTGAGACATGCAATTCGCGACCTATTTGAGCTAACCCAAGCTAACTATTCATACATATATGAGTTGTTGGAACATATGTATACAACGTCCGCCGTGCCCGCTAGTACTCTTATAACTTACGGCATGTAAGATCTCAGTGTAAAAACTTACGGGTTGATAAAAAAATAACTGGTATTAGAATTACTTTCATTCTCAAGACCCTTTTGTTAACGTTAAAAAATGCGTTTATAAAAAAACCGCTCCAGTAAGTTGTCATAGATTCCCCCAACAAAGGATGCACTACTTGATTTCACAAGCGGACGTATAGAGGATTATAACGTACTTGGTTCGAGCTACTTTCGGAATGTTACACGAATAGCTACCTTAAATGACGTTACAATAACGTTTAAAATAACAAAGTAACGTTATTTTTAACGTCACCATCTACCTGCTATTTTTACCGTTGATAATTGAACGGGTTATTTGGAGGTTTTTTTGTTAAAATAGGTGAAATGGAAAGTGCACTTTGCTCTGTATTTTTATTATGTTGGCACACAATTCGTTTATGACTGTCATGTTGGTCATTCGGCAATTGATTTTTATTTATATCGTGGAAAGTAATGTAAAAAACCAGTGATTAATAAAATCTTTTGAAAATCCATACGGCAATTTTAATTTCTATAGAGGTATTCATTTTCACTCATTGATTTATTTTTATTGTATTTTATTGTTTCTGAAATGTTTATCAATATTTAATGTTGTATAATTTAATTTTTTAACATAATTAATAGTGTAAGCTGTATCTATGTGATAAAGCATTGTTGGTTTCAGTCTAGTATGGAGCATACTAGATAGATACACTCATTATTGTTACTATATTATTCATTGTATTATTGACTGTTGAATTATCTACTATTGTGAATTTTAAAGTAGAGACAGCAATGGGGACTGGTCACAGATGTGAAAAAAAAAAAGAAATAAATGTGTTCTCTATTTAATTTGCATATTAATTATAGTGTAAATGATACTATTCAAATTTCAGAATTAATTTATTGCAAGCGCAATACGGCCCGCAATGCTGATGTTGCATGTCATGACGCGGAATTACAGATTTATCTCCTGCCAAAAATATCGCTCAACGCACCTAAAGAATCATTCACTTCAATAAATAATAGTATAAGGAAGTACTTATGAAATTTCCAAAGACAATATCAAAGATAGAGCGAAATGGAATACATAAATACCGAAGAATAAACTCGCGCATATAATCAAGAAAAGAGAGAGATATACTTTCAATCTTTCGTATTCTCTTCACTTTTACTTGTCTGTTGTACACTGTTAGGACATTGTTCCCTTAGAAAGTACCGTTAAGAATAAAAAATAGTTCCCTCCATATTATATGCGTCACGAAAGTTGGGTGTAACGTGCATTACACTATTGTTCGACGTTGGGGTTGCTTCAACGTAACGGTTCAGAACATTGTCACGAGCGAAGCGGTAAGCAGAGCGATTTTACTCCGTCGACGAGGAATCTAATGTAAAAAAAATAGTGACTAAGAAAATCATCTGAATATATTAAGTCCAATTACTTATCTACTTTTCTCTCGTACTTAAATCGTGTCGTCATTAAAATTACAATAACTTTGGATAGAGTGAACCGATTTGAATGAAACCAAGACTAAATATTACTAGAGGATATGCTCTGTCATTTATCGTGAAGTTTTATCGTGAACACAATATTTTACCAATTGATTCGTGTTCAAACAAACAGACAGACATTTCTGAAATTTAATGCACTGTATTTTATTATTTATTCCAAGAATACTGCAACAAATTTTCTCACAAAATACAGAGAAGTTAGATTTGAATAGGATATGAATTTTCGGTCTAGTTTAGGCAGTAAATATTTAAATTGGTATAATTATATCCACACAAATGTTAAAAGAAAACGTTTTTCACTTAAATATATTTGTATGGCAAAGAGTTTAATTGTGGTAATCACTTCCTAATTTTATGCTTTAATTCCTCTAGTGACAGAAATAAATTATTTTTCAAATTCACTAATCGCCAACTCAAAGTCAATGTAAACACAGACGCACAATCACCGTCGTGTAAACACTGGATTATCAACATTAAAATAACCGTTATTGTGTAATAATTATACATTTTGATAACGTTATAAACATGTTTTGGCCGTTTCTTATCATTTATATGTTTCAAAAAGTAACTTTGTGATAACATTTCCAGATAGTGCCATAACTTATATTGTAACGCCTACAATAATGATAACCTAGAACAATGCTGGACACTATTGCTATTAAATTTTAAAAGGGTTTGTAGTCAAATGCATTCCATAGATTAAAAAGTTCAAATGTGCTCAAATCACTGTTCTTTTAGCAATAAGTAATGTAAGCTTGACTGTTTCATTCTAGGAGTTATATTTTTTGATGCATAGATTTAATTTTATTCATATTTAAAATGTACTTTAGTGTGTTAGGACATAGATTTAACGATAACATATGGATCGCTAGCCCACTATTCACCGAATTATAAAAGATTTTCTTTTGTAATCGAATTAGTGAAGAATTGTATGAAGGATACGGTTTTTATTAACTGATAAATATCTAGCAATTTATGGGGGCCATCTTACAATCACTCCGCGGCAATTTGTAAAATCTCTCTGTCTATACTATTTTACATTTAATATACGAGGTAATCTAATATGTATTTGTATGTAAATAAATCCACTACATAACAATCCAAGATCCCGCCAACAACTACAATCTTGAGCTTTTGTTTTTAAATGAAATCAAGCGGTTAATTTCAAAATAAGGTTTATTTTGTAACCAAAGTAAAATAAAAAAGATAACTCTTTACTCGTCGTAATACGATAAAATAACATAATAAATTTAAAAACATGACATTTATTCATTCTACATTAAAAGTTATTTCATTCCAATATTTATAGAATTTACTTTAAGAGGAGGTCATAGCCGTTAAAAAACGAATAACGGTTATATATTAGTTATTTATTCATTATTCATCCCCCCGTCTCTCTAAGATGCTATTTAAATATTGAATATTGATCATACAACCGATTCCTTAATCTCCTACTTATCTATTGTCAACAAATGCACATACGTTTACAATAAATTATCATTGTATATGTAATAGACAAGAGTTACATTTACAAGAATAAAACGTTTATTTAAAACAGCTGACTAAAGCCCGATTGTTTATTTCTTTACCGATTTGACATTTGACGTCAAACAAAAATGTTTTAGCGCGCGAAAAACGATGCCAAATCATCTTATGATAATATAAACATTTTAAAGTTTAATATACCATATTATATTGTTAAAATAATCATATTATGGCGACCGGTGTCTAATATACTGCGCATGGGAATTTATTTTGTGAATATCTAGCGTTAACTGATGGTTGTTCTCGTGAACTGGACGTGTTTGTAAAAACTTTCGAATTAAGGTCACAATGGGTTTGATAGAGCCCGTGTGAGGGTCTCGAGGTATGTAACAACCAGTTCTTTAACGTTTACTTTATCGTTTAGGAAGCAGCCCCATAAAAAAGGGTGAGTTCGATGTGTATTGTTATCTGTCCACAATAAATTGGTTTGCCGGTGATTTGTATAGCCATCAGTGTCCTTTCGTAGCTTAGATCGTTAATGTGCTCGATTTTATTATATAATGCTGTTAAATAAGGAAAAAATTGTATATAATAACCTTGCATGGATGGACAAATTACTAAGCATTGTACTAAATATATTTTTAATAAAATATTGATATTTTCAAAAAAGGGGCATCCTTAGTACATCCAAGTATCTAGTGACACCCTGTAATACAATTTATAAAACTATGTCCATCAATATAAGATATATTGATGTATATATATATATGAATAAGTAACTTTATCTAGTTGCTTGCATGTTTTTATGAAAGGGGTGTAATTGTTGTTAATTATTATAATATTCTTTAATATTTTATTGTTTGAGTTGATAAGAATATAAATAAATATAAATTGAGAAACAGATTTTGCGCTTGAATATGGTGGTTGATCAAGTGAACTCTATTATGCTAGACACTACCACTGTGATGGAGTTAGTAACAAAGTTCAGTAACAGTCTCCTATTGGCTCTGGAGTCCGATGAAGCTGTAAAAGCCTTCATACAGAGATGAGGATAGTTGGAACTTATCCTTTCCTGAAAACTGATGTTACATAAAATTAATTGATTTTTTTTTTCTCAAACTGACTACGATATTGACCTAGTAAGGTCTTAACAGCTTCACCGGACTACCTAAATGGAATCATACCACTGTGAAGTATGAAGTAGGTATATGTTTATTCCCCCTGAACCAAAAGTTTGGATATGTGCCTGTTGACACGTCAATAAAAAATAGTCTGAAAAAAAATATTGGCTCTTAGGTCAACAAATTCGAATACATGATATTATTCAGCTGTAAAATGGTGCCCCATCCTAAGAAATTTTGATACAAATCTGGTTTTGTAACTAGACTTTTCTATTGATTTTCTGTGTAGAAAAACTATAAGAAAGAAAGAAAAACTATTTTTAAAAACCCTCCATGCTTACTGTTATTTTGGAGAATATTGGTGTCAGTAACATAGAATACTATTGTTATTTGGTTTCACAAAGGCACCTAACTACATGCACATGTCCTAAAATCTGTCTATGCAGACTTTAAACCTTTGATACCATAGTTCTGATGATAAGGTTATAAGCATGTCAGTGGTGGTACATGACAAACCTATGAAGAATTACTAGCCACTAATTCATTTACACTTATACAGGTTACAGGTCTAGCATCTCACAGTGACTTCATTCACTTGGAATAGTTCCTAATGTTAATAAGCTCTCAAAAGGAAAAATGTACCAATTTGTAAACATTTTATATTGATGCTCCTCTCTTATTGTCTTAGTGTGATTATATGTAGCTTTCCTCAATAAATGAGCTATGTAACACTAAAATTTTTCAAATTGCACCAGTAGTTCCTGAGATTAGTCCGATCAAGAAGATTATCTCAAACTAGCCTCTGCCCGCGACTTCGTTCGCGTGGCTTAGATACATGAACACTATCACGCAACAGTTCTCAAAAGGAAAAAAACATCTCGATTTTGAAACATTTTTCATATGCGCTCCGCACCTATTACTCTTAGTGTGATGATATATAGCCTATAACCATTCTCGATGAATGAGCTATATAACACTGAAAGCATTATTCAAATCAGACCAGTAGTTTCTGAGATTACCCCCTACAACGTCACAAACTCACAAACTTTACCTCTTTATAATATTTTAGACAACAAGCTCTTTAACTTTATATTAAGTATAGATGAGAAGAATAGATGACCAATTTCCCGTGTGAATCCAATGACAACTAATTTCATACACTTTATGCTCAATTTAATTCCTACTATACTACTCATGGGCTTAAGAATTCTTAGATCACTTCTAAAGACAAATCTTTTTATACCTTATAAATACTTCAAACATTATAGATATCTACACATATTACATATATAGATGTATCTAGATGACTTTTCAATTCACTATCCTATTATATGCCTTTTCACAAAATCTAACATGTAATGACATGTGTCATTTAAAAGAAAAGTAAATGAACTGAAATGATGTGATTCTCATAAAACGATACCATTTGTTAGTAAACGTACCTTCTCCTTGATGTTATATTTTGTCTTATTCTATGCCAAGTTGTAATTTTTTTAAATCTTTTCATTACAGATTGATAACTGAGAGCTTCAAGATTAACTCTGGTAACAACGCAACAAAAAGGAAACAGGAGACAGCCATCTCACATGACTTCAAAACGAAAATGCACCCGCACTCATTAGATTTCAACCAATCACCGATAAGTCCAAGTCATACCAAAAGAAGAATTCTCGGTGAAATACATAACCTTTACACTTCACCTATGAGTTATACACAGTCTCCACTGAAAAGGCTCATGTCTCCATCTACGAGGTCCCCAATAAATGACCCTAAGCTAAACTCTCCACTATTGGGTGACCAAATACGGAACACACCTTTGAAATCTGTCCGAAGTGATATTGACTCAATAGAGCCCCTGAAAGAAATAAGAGGGACTTCAAACACACCTTTACGTGGTACACCAAAACATAGAATTAGCCCAAAGGAAACAAAGTATTGTGGGATCGCGAAAAAAATTGCAGACAGACCTTCGCCCTTGACGTCTCGAAGTTTTCGTAGGACGTCTAAAATAACAAGAATCTTTGAGGAGAGGTCACAATTCAAGATGTCAAATAAGGAGAACTGTGAGATGATAAACGAGACCTTTGTGAAGTTGGATGTGGAGGAAGAGACACGGGACTGCTCTTTTGGGGAGAAATTTTCCAGATCCAGAGTTGAGAACTGGTCCAGTACTAAGGTGAGTAATCTATACTAATAATATAAAGTAGGCGGGTCTATTTGTTTCTTTGGTTGAACACGTTAATCTCAGGAAATACTGGTCCGATTAGAAAGATTCTTTCAATATTAAAGAACTCATTTAATGGGAAAGGCCTACTATATATCATTTGAGAACAATATGAAGGGAGCCCTAATGAAGAGTGTTACAGAATCTGGATTTTTCTTCTTTTTGAGAGCTTTCCCTGCGTGTTAACATGTTAAGTCCTGAGAACAGCTAATTAAAAATAATACTATCTCTTACATTTTTCCTTGCTGTTCTTAAGGGGAGTTAAAAGTTTAATTAACATGGCAAGGTATTGGTGGTTTCTTTAGCTGAAAAATTTATAAATTTATATGTTTGTATGGCCCCTGTTGGGGTAAAAGCCTCCTCCATCTTTCTCCATTTTGTTTTGTCAATTGCAATAGTTATCCAGTTTTTGCCTGCAATTTGTACGGGCCATTAAAGCTAAATAAATGTTTATATATTTGAGAACGTTTTTCAAATTTTCGAGACTTTTCTCACAAGATTTTTCTTTACTAAGAGGCATTATTTCGCTGAATATAAGTTTGACCATTTAGTTTTATCTTGGAAGATATTGTTTACATTGTCTATTCAGATTTAATGACATGAATGTATTATCGTGGAGAGGCCAAATGGTGGAAGGTATCTTATAGGTTACCAACTTAAGGGAATAGTTTGTAGTAAAATAGGGTTACGCTTCATCATTGTGGTGTGTCACTTGAGAAATAGTCATTTGACCTTGCTCAAACACTAAATTTATAAATTATACTTAAAAATTTAAGAGCTTATCTTAATTTACAGCTGGATTTCACGAATTTACAATCCACTTTCCAAACTGATATCAAAGAAGCGTTTGTGCCTCAGAATGACAATGTGGAGAACTTGGAAGAGATTGAAACATTACATGATCTGGAGGAAGAATTTGATGCTGAGAACTTTGACACATGCACTAAATATGAAATCATATCAACAGATAGTCCAAATATTATATCCAGAGGGCGAGCATCCAGCTCCAGAAAGATTAATTCAAGGAATTTCGTCTTTGGAGAGTCTCTAGCAGAGAATGAGCCATCTACATCTTTCAATAGACCGAATGTTACTGCCACAAGGATGCTGAACTTTCAAGAGGAAGACTTCGAATTCCCATCACCGGCCGTAAAGAAGAACGTATCGGTCAAGAAGTCTTTGAAGTTCAATGAAACACCAACAAAGCATCCTCTCAGACACGAGCGAAGCGACTCCAGCATTGGTTCTATGACCTCGTCACCTTCATCATCGAAATTGAGGCTGTATACTTCAGAATCAACGACATCTATGGAAAGTGGTTTCATATCGGAATTAGAAGAACCGTTCCTTGATATAGAGGAATCTAACTCACCGAAGATGGCAAACTTTGATGATTTACTCTCAGGACAAATAAAAAATAAAATCATCTCTGATGTGAGGAGACCTTTAAGCAGGAGTTTGAGTTTTAATCCGGAGAGTAAAGCGAGAGTTTCATTATTCTCGATAAAAGAGAGTCCCGTGGATGAGAAGAAGTCCCAGAAGAGACAAGAAGTAGGCTTATTGGAGGTGGCAAGTAAGAGATGGAAACCGGATATAAGTCCCGTTGAGAAAGTTCAAAGGCCGATTCTCCAGAGGGCATTTTCTGAGAATAATGCTTCAATTATGTCAGCTTTGGCTAGATGTAAGTATTGATACATTCTGATTTGTTTTTTAGGTTGCAAATTGTATCGAAATTACTGTTAGACAAATCCAGTCACTTTGTAAGGCAATGATGATAGAGTATTCTCGTTCACTGTATAATAAAATAGGATTGTAATGATGGTTTCCGTCTTCCAGCTGCAACGGAACCAGATTTGATTGGAGACTTCTCTTTGCCATTCGCTTTGCCATTGACCAATGGTGACCATTCAGATTTGAAGAGCATCTCTTGCGATACTCTCGCCGGTCTACTGAGAGGAGAATATGAAGATTCCATCAATAATTTCCAGGTCAGTGTGACTACAATTGGTGGTTATGGCTTAGTTTTGGAGGCTTTGATACGGGGATGATCTATATGGGTTCGAATCTTAGTATTAACATGAGCTTTCTTGATAATATTGTGGTGAGTCCTTGTGGTAATTGAGAGTTTTCTGGTGCCAAAGTGTCAAACACCTATAAAGTCTTCTCCGGCAATTGCACTAGAAAACCAGTACTCAAAAGCTTCTGAATATTAAAAAGATGTCACTATATTTTTACCAATATACGAGTCAAGTTTTCAGATATTGGCTACCATACACATGGTGAAGTTTAATGATTTTTTTTATTGTTTCCAGGTGATAGACTGCCGCTACCCATATGAATATGAAGGTGGTCATATATTAAACGCTGTGAACTTCTACACTCCAGCCCAGATCCTCGGGCTCGTCAACAAACCCCTCAAGACTCGGGAACCTGGATCCAAAAGGGATATTCTGGTGTTTCACTGCGAGTTCTCACTCGAACGCGGACCGAAACTGTAAGTGTGACTTTCGTTCTACTTACTACGATTATGGTCTTTTGAGTAGACCATGGTCTACTTAAAAGACCACTTGTTTTATTATTACTTTAAAGAAAATCTGTGTCAGGTAGTACATAAAATTGTCGTTGTACTGAGTAGATCATGGTCTATTTAAAAGACCATTCGTTTTATTATTTCTTTAAGGAGAAAGTGTGTCGGTCAGGATATAATATTGTCGTTTTAGTAAGTAGACCATGGTCTATTTAAATGACCATTTCTTTTCTTATTTGTGTAACGAGAAAATATATAAAATATCGTTGTAGTGCTTTGCCCATTTCATATTGCTCGGTTTTCTTTTCCAAGACTGATTTTTTTTGGTTAAATAAAATCCTACGCCCATATTCATTTTTTATATTCTATAAAAAAATTATTAGTAGCCTGAAACCAATTGTATTAGGAGGCAATTTTAGTAATTCTAGAATGTTATTAATAATTTCAATAATGAATTTATTTAAAAAAATTAAACAACATACTAATTGTGAGTACAAATTAATTGTTTTTTTTTTTTTTTTTTTTTTGTTATTATGGGAGAAGAAAGAGGAATATGTTTTGTAAATTTAATTTAGTTTACTAACTGCAGCTGGCATTTCTCTTAAATATCAAAACTTGTATGGAAATACTGTAAACTGTACTGTAGTATGTGCGGTCTACTCAGTAGACCGGAATAAAAATTGTATGTACTTATAGTAGTTGGTAAAATTAAACATTTTTATTAAATATTTTTTGCGTTATGATTATAAACCAGAGACAAATAGAAGATAACTGAATCTACAAGGAAGTAGATGATACCGAATTACTAAACCATTTTTTTGTTTATTCTTTTGAATACAAAGTAGTAAATACTTGTTAAAGGTCGAGGTTCCTCCGTTCGTCTGACAGAGAAAAGAACAAGGAGAACTACCCGTCACTCAACTACCCCGAGGTGTACCTCCTCCACGAGGGTTACAAGTCATTTTATCAGAAATACCCGGAACTGTGTTTGCCGGTCGGCTACACCGCCATGTTGGATCCCGAACACCGCCAACTCTTGAGGAAACACAGGTCCGTCTCTCGCTCCACGTCTTCCACTCACCAGAGGAGGAACCGTCTTCTGCTATGAAGCTAACGGTGCTACGGTCTATTAAGAACAGTTCGGTCTACTCAGAAGACCGTCGATTAGCCTATGTTAATGTCTTCAGTGACAGTGAATTTTCCAGTGTGATAAGTTTAGGATGAATAGACTGAGAGACTATTATGAGAATATACGTGGTTTGTCAATATTTAGTAAAAAAAAAAAGTTTTAAAAAGATTAAGGTATATTAGTGTGAAATAAATTATATAATTTGTGTTAAGACTTTATGAAATCTTGGTCTACTGAGTAGACTGTGGTATAGTGAGTAGACTATAGTATAATGAGTACGAGTGGAATGAGAGTATAGAAAATAGTAAACATGACTGACTGACACCTTCGTCTACTCGGTCTACTTAGTAGACCAAAACTTAAAATTGTGCTAAGATTTTTTTTAAATCTAAATTTATAATATGACGAATTATTTCGGAGTACGATTGTAAATAAGAGAGAAAAAATGATATATTATGCCATATTATTATTAATTTTATATAATTTATTAGTACAAAATACGTAATTATAAAAAAAATAAAAAATAATTTAATAAAGAAGTATCCCACCAGTTAGTTTGTAGAATGCCATTTTAGATTAAGGAGTTTCTTGCAATATATTTTTATTCGTATGACTAGAGGTAAGCGCGCGGGTTCACTCGCTTTATGTCACAAAATATTTCTCATTAAAACGCCCCGAACACGGTTTATGTTCCGGCATTCAATATTCTGTCCATTTGTTGATATTTCATCGTTCAGCAAAGAGCTTTTCAAGCATGTTTTATGTTATTTAGTACCGCCTCCCTCCCCCTGCTCAGCAAAAGTAAGCAATGCTCTCAAATGCTTACGGAAACATCCATAATTATTTATAAACTGATCTAGATAAATATATAAATATTGCTGACATAATTACTACATATTCCCCCAACCCCTATGTCATGAAATTAAGAACCCTCCCCCCATCAGTGCTTCGTATTGAACAGCCCCAAATAATTAGTATCGTGTGTTGGTTTCTAATATATAGGATGTCTGAATTGTAATCGCAGTCAGGAGCTAGCGATATATATCTTGTATTTTTGTCGGTACCGGTTTATTTAATATTAGTCTAAATCTGTTATTTAATCACATGAAGTAGATTTATAGGGGCCGGTCACAAAATACGTTCGCACTTATAGGGGGAGAGGTTGTCGTACTCTAAGCCCCTTCAGCGACGTTCGCAGTTCATTATAGATTGCCAATTTTTCTTTTTATTATTTTGTTACGTTAGAATATCAGTCACTTTATATCTTATTTCTTTTTATATAATGGGGGGGGGGGGGGGCGGAAAAAATGTGACAGTGGCACGAAAGGGGGGAGTCATCAAAAAAGTTACAATTTTCCGTGATGTATTTTATAAACTGACCCTAATGACACATTAATTTCTCTAGTGATGTCTCGTTATAGTTTATTGAGCGGGGTGGTAGGGTTTTACAGCCCGACTGGGTCGCAACCACCATGTACATGGCGAAAAAGCCCGTAATAGTGATTCGCTTCTACGGGTCGCGTTTCGGGATCAGCCTGTGCATATCCAGCTTATTACAGGCCGGCATGATAGTGGCGACCTATTATTTTTGTATTGTACTGTGCTTACCATCAGGCATAGTGCAGTCACTTTGCCGTGCTACAATAAAAAAAAAAATCTGTCTCACGGTGATTCGGTGTATTTTTTTTAATAAATCATTTTTGACTAAGAATTCGTGGATCAAAATGCTCGAGCTATATACCTCTAAAGCCAGCATATTTATTTCTCGCATTTATAAGTTAATAACACTTATGGATGAATTACGAGTACAAAGGTGCCATTTTATTTTAAGAAACCATGATTTTATCCCAAATAGTAATTCTAAAACATGAGATAATTTTTTCCACAATAATTATGTTATGTAACGTCATAAATTGTATTTTTTTTAATGTGTTCGAAGATTTATGTCTATAGGTAGGTAGGTATATTACAGCGGGAGGTCGAAAGGACCTCTCGTTGTATTTAATTACATATTTTTTAAATAATCCTTGCACTATAAGATTCATAAGGAACACTGTAATTATCGGAAGTATTTGGGATCGTTTGGACCCCCCTCGCCGACAAATTTAACTAGATAATTATTTGCAGAGTTTTTTTTAATAATTATGTATAAATAGTCACGAGATACACAATTGCGATGGTTATTACGATTGTCTCGTATCCACGCGAGCGGTCATATCAACCGTTGACGGTCTCGCGGATCCGCAGCCTGTTTTACGATACACAATCTATCGTTCAAGATACGCTTACTAAAATAATTACGTGTGTGTGTGTAAATAGTTTTAATTTTAACAGAGTTTAATTTTCATAAGAATTAGTTGTTTATTATAATTATGATAAGAGATTTCAATAGTGAATTTCTATAAATGGCTTCGATTTGATTACGCCATTTCATTTAGTACGTTATTTTGTGGAATAATCAATGAATGTCGCCGTCGATGTTGTTCAATTTTAATAAATTATGAGTATTTAAATGTGGCCTTTTTATTAACAAAATTCAAAATAGAATTAAGTTTGCTTGATGCGAAATAATATTATGGGTATTGTCGAGGTGACAACCCTATGACTTACGTCGAAGAGAGAGGGTGAAATATATGACACGGGGGCGGGGGCTGCGCGGGTTGTTCGGAGCCTCACTCACTATTGTATCGCTCGCCACTGAGGACACATATATTGTATACCTTTTACATAATTAAAATTATTAAATATATAAAAGGTTATCATTCCACAAACCACCTCTACGGTGCTCTCAAGTATATGAAATTGTTTTAAACGCCATCTACCCTATATTCATAGAAAAATATGTTTGTTGTTTTAACGCCATCTACGTTTTATTGCATGGAAAACGATTTTTCTCCAATTACAAACCGTAGTGTTGACGGAAGAAGAACAATCTCTTTTTACATGAAAAGATTTTCTTCAATATGCGTTAGATGAAAGTGGCATTACAATAACAACACAGTTCGTTATTATTCAATTATTTCAAACAAATGATTTAAAGTAGATAAAAACTATTGTTATCTACGTTTTCATACAGGTTATACGTACTACTTCGTCAGCATTAAGTTTCAATTATAAAATTATAGTATTACAGTGTATCAAAACTAGACATCGACGATTTAACTGGTCTCACCCTTTGTTAACGATTTTGTTCTCAGAGACACAGTGTGACTACAGCATCTAGATTTACATCGTATATATTTGAAAAACAGTTAAGAGTAAACGTGAGGTGTTATAGCTCTAGACATCAAAATTGTTCCGCTCTATACTACGGATTTAGACATCAAAACCCGCTTGACATTCTGCTTCAACGTCTCAGACGTCCTATTTGTCACTGTTTCTAGTATTTAAATGACGGTTGTCGGTTCTTATCTAAATTCAACTATTCTACGTTTTTGTATGTGCGTCCTTTAAATTAACAATAACATATTGAGAGGGCAAATTTAAGATTTCTGAATTTTAATGAATGATTCGCGAAGCCCCATTTTTATGACTTGCTTGAACTGCCTGTTTTTTTAATAAGAGTATATCTAATTCGGCTCCTCTCCCACCATGACATTAAGCATTGAAAGTAAGCAAAGTACACAGACCAACCTAGCAATATCTATTAGTTAACGAACTGCGGATGAATTGCTTGTTTAGGCTACTAAATACAGTAAGCGCCATCTACGAGATGTTATGAAAAAATTGGTTTTATTTTTATACTAGCTGACCCGTGCAACTTCGTCTGCACCAAATTGGTTATCACTGGTTTCAATTGTATTTTTAAAAGCGATAAAATTGAATAAAACTGACACCCGATTGCAGCCACAACTACCGTTTCCAATTGTGAATCCTAACTATCCCCGGTCTCACTCAAACATATACCCAGATTATATGTGATTTTTTATGTAAAACATCTATAGGCGCACCCTAAACTTAAATCGGCCATGGCGACGTTCGTGGTGATTACACACAAGCTTCGCACTATTAACGACCCTATCAGTAAAGCATAAGATTCAAATTATTTTTCTAAACTATTATAATAAAGAGGAATCGTAGTATTTTTGTATGTTAATTACGAATAAACTCAAACTACTGGACGGATTTCGATAATTCGTTTACCATTAGAATGCTACATTATCCCTTAGTAACATACCGGATTAGGCCTCCCACGGCAGTGGCTGAAGCCTAGGTTCGATCCCTCGGTAGGGAGCCCTTGAGTGCGTTGCTTGCGCGATACGGTGACACACAAATATACATCACTGCTACAACACTACACGATCACCCCCACACACGTGCACGCTACACGCTTACACATGAAAGTGGAAGGGTTTACTTATTCCCCTTATCGAACTGAAAAACTCTCAATTTTCCAATAATATATATATGGAGGAGTTGTTGAGGCGTGTATGCTTGGTACACATATACGTTTCAACAACTCATACATATATAAATAATTAGCTAGGTTAGCTAAGATAGGTCGCGATTTTGTATGCAACAGGCAACAGCCAAGCCGAGGTGTGCCGTGCACCCTTGAGCTGGTTGCCAAAATAAAATCGGATGAGCGCCTTAAGCGCTCGCCTTAGTAGTCCGGTGAAGCTGTTAAGACCTTGCTGGGTCAATAGCGTAGACATTTCGAAAAAAACCCTTAGTAACATAGGCTATATTTATTTTTTAGAAAAAAATTGGGATTTCTACT